>JABXWE010011296.1:0-17179 GCA_014611495.1 Limonius californicus | reverse complement strand
CGAGGATAACTCATTATTTGGGATAGAAGAATTAGAACCAGGACCTGGTTGTTCAACACAACATAAATAGCTAAAGTATGAAGGTGCTATAAAAAATTTTCATATTTCATCATATTTTGTATTTTCTTCCATATTTAGGCAAAATTTTCATATTCTATGAAAATCGTCATATTTAGTTCATATTTTTATGAAAGTTATCATATTTTCTTCATATTTTCCTGATTTTTTTAATTGTCCTCATATTTTCGTGAATGTAGCATTAAACTATTAAGAAAATTAAATATTGTAGAAATTCAGTATTCATTGGTTGCAACATAAACTTGGTTTTACCAAAGATTTAAAAGATTATTGTAAGAGAATTGATATTTGTTGAATTTTATATGTTCTTGTTTCATAAACAAAACCGCAATTTAAGCCTGTGTCGATAATGTCATTTTCTTCACTGTAGAAAACTTGTGGCTCCGATTGTACGCGCCGGATAATTGCCTAGTTCTATCTCTGTTTTGCGTACTGCGTCTCGCTCCCGGTTGTGCGCATTTCACGTGCCAAGCTACTTTCTGTGAGCTGTATGTACTTCGTTGTCCCGTTTGTATCGCTCATAAACCTGAGCAAAAGAAACCTGCTGGACTCATGTCACGTCATCCCGTCATCACGAAGCCTTGGCAGATGATCTCCGTCGATTTGGTTGGACCATTGCCACGTTCCACGCAGGGCTATACTTATATTTTATCTGTGGTTGATTGTTTTACGAAATTTACCCTTTTCTTCCCGTTAAGAGCTGCCACAGCTTCGGCCGTTACTCAAAGAATTGAGGAAGGTGTTTTCCTTATGTTTGGAGCACCACAATATTTGCTCACGGACAATGGTGTACAATTCAGAAGTAAGGAATTTACTAAAATGGTAAAGAGCTACCAAACTAAGATCATTTTTAACGCTTATTATCACGCTCAAGCTAACCCCGTTGAACGAGTTCATCGTGTTTTGAAGACCATGCTTGTCTCCTACGTTAAGGATAACCATCGTTACTTGGGATCGATACTTAGCGAAGGTTGCTTGCGCCATACGTACCGCTGTACACAAAGTGACTGGAATGTCACCATACTTCGCGAACGTTGGTAGAGAAATGACTTTAGCTGGGGATAGCCTTGAGGCTAATGATGAACCTATTACCGTTGATGATGTACACATCTCGGATCGCGATGCGCTTCGTCGCAGAGCTCCCGCATTTAACCACGTTTATGAAGATATAGTAAAACGTCTCGCTACCGCTTATGAGACCGCTAAGTTGAGATACGATTTACGAAGACGTCTCGTGAACTTCTCCGTAGGAGATACTGTTTGGCGAAAGAACTATATCCTTTCCGACGCCTCAAAATATTTTACCGCTAAATTGGCACCGAAATTTGTCGGTCCCTTCTTCGTGTCTCGTAAAGTATCCTCGACCACTTATGAGTTATCAGACCAATCTGGTACCTCCAAAGGCATTTGGCATGTCAAAGACCTTAAGGTCAACCCTACGGACAATTAGTCCCGCTCCCCTACCGTTTATCGCTCTTTCGTTAGCCAATCGAACCTTAAGTTTTTATCGTTACCGTTTTGCTTTTCGTTATGGTTTAATTCTGCTGTTCCCTTACTGATTGCCAATTTTGCCTTACCTCTTCGCTTCGTACCCTGTACCCCTATGGACTTGTCACCACTGACCGACTCCGTTTGTTGTGAGGCAACCGTGATGTGCTGATCTCGTGACGCACAAAGCGCTCTCTACATCGGGTCTTCGTTAACCCGTTTTTCAAGTCCACTGTCCCCAAAAATCCCCGAGTTGTATCGGCAGGTTGGACGGAACCCTGCTCGGGTGTAAAACTTTAACCGGATTTGACATTATCTTCACGCACTTGACATTAGATATAGCTGAATAACTGATGGTATGAATGTACGCTAGACCTGCATTGTTGGCTAAGCGAGGGAACCCATTTGTCCTTTCGCAACATTTGCAGAACTTTTACATTGTATAACTTGTTTGTATGTGGTATGTTTGTTTATAATTAATGCCTTCTCTTCACTATTACCTTCCTCTTCATTCTTCACAAACGCCCTCTGAAGCTCTTTGTTGGCTGACAACCAACACCCGTCCCCATGCCTTCTTCTTCATCCATTTTCTACCCTCTGACATTCTATTCTCGATTGGGTCTATCCCCAATCACAAGTCGTCGGGTTGAGTGGGGTAGTTTGACGTGGTTTGGGTCGATCACCGTGGGCGAACTCAATCCGTCCGGCGCACGGTGGGCTTTGCCTTCAGCGGGTCCACCGGGGTTTTATTCGGGCTTCCGTGGGAAGCTTGTCTTCTGCGGGAGGGGTCCCTTGATTATGACCTCGGCTTTGAGCGTGATTTGATTGACCAGACCTCGTTGGTAGGGAGCGCTTTACGCTTTTGGGGCTTCTCCTCCCCTACCAACGTACCCGGCGTGGTTCCTGCCCGTCGTTTTAGCGCACCGCGGCTATACACCGGTCTGCTGTGAGGGGGTGGGCGTCGTACCACAGCAGAGGGGTTTATTTTCTTCGATTTCTTGGGGTTGGGAATTTTGGATTTTACTTAGTTTTAGATCTTCTGGTTGCGTTACGTCTTCACACGTCCCCACTATAACCATATGGGATTACGGTTTGTCGTCATAACCGGTCTCCAACTGTCGTCCAGTATTTACTCATGTTTGAAGAACATCATCCTTTAACGCTTTTCACCTTTTGGGCGCTGTTTTTATTCCTGGATTTTCACTTTCTCAAGAGAATTTCGGAGAAATTCTCTTCAGGAAAGGGGGGTGTTAGGTTATTTTTAAATTCCCCACTGTATATGAATCAATTTCTTAATTAGTTTGTCGCTTCGTAAGAATTGGTCATGCTATTTTAATTGCCGTTTGCATATTGCATACAGTTTTGGTTACATTGCGTCTTTGAAGAATGGAGCATTGTTAAGCCTGTTCGTATTTCCCGTCTTGAAATAATTTACGAACAAAGGAGTCCCAGATTTGTCCAAGGTTTTTTTTGTGGGATGTTTTTCACCGTGCAGACGGAATTGTTCGAAAAAAACTTCTCAGAATTTATTTGTTTTGCTGCATGGCAATATTGCTTCCCGAGGGTTTTCCCAAAACCTGCACGTGATATTCCTTCTAGAACTTTTGCGTAACATTTCAAAATGTGGTGCGACCTTTTGAGGGGGGGTGCAGATTTTCATTGTATCTTGAAGTCAGTGGAAGTCAGACCTTCGAGACTAACGGGTAACCTGGCAGATCGTTTCCTTTTCTTCGCGGCACTTTGCTATCCTTCGTTTCACCGTACCGTTTTTGTTTGCTGTAGAGCAAAAGTAAATCGACTTAACCGTCGGATATAAATATATAAGCGATAGCAAAAGGTACGCCTTGGTTTTGGACAATTAAAGATTATAATTGCTCCTATCGAATTTAGTTCGGATCTTTGTGATGTAAAAGGAAAATCGTGCAAGTGTTTTGCTGGAGTTTGGTTCGTTCCCGTCGTCCGAAAAAGCCTCGCTTCTGTCTCCCCGCTAGCCGGCCTAGTTGAAACCAGCTTGGCCCTCTCCAGGGGCGTAACAGCTATATCTTGTCTCAACGCTGTCCTCCGGCGCTTTATGGTTTCTCGACCCTACAACGAAATCGCCGTTATATGTGCCTATCTCCTACGAACTTCAAGGTAACGAATCAGTTTTTTTGTTGTGCAGTGTAAAATAAACCTTTTTTTTTGCTCGCGTCAACTTGCAGAATTTCGCTATTTTGAACTCTTTTTAGACAACCCAAACGCGATCTTCAATCGCTATTCATTTATTGTTGGTAAAAGATATTAAGATAGTATTTTTTCCTGTAAACTACGCCATTGACCACACAGATATATCGCAGTATAAATATTGTGAGTCAACGGCGTCGTTTCCTGAACGTTCAAGAATTTTAATGGTAATTGTAATTTCAAACTATTTGCGTTATAACTCTTGTCATTTGATTGTATGGTCATATTCTATTTTATTATATGTGTTTTAAAGTTTACTGTCTCTTACTGTGTCTTTTGTACTTGTTTATGTAAAAATTTTGCAAGCTTCAAATATATATAGGAGGAGGCACAAAATAAAGGTAGGTTCCATTCCCGTGAGCTGTTGGCTTCTCGGCCTTCCACGAGGACCTACACAATCAGCTGGACTTGGAAGGTGACGCCCACTTATTTTGACTCGCCCTGTACACAACTAAAGATTTTCTCCCATAAGCGATTTTCACGAACTCCCCCCTACTCCTCTGAGCTAAGCTGTAGGCCCTTTTCCATCAAGATAGTTACTAATCGTCGAAAAAGCTCGATTGGCCTGTAACAAATTGGCGCCGCAACGTGTCTTTTTTTGCGACCGTAACAAAATGAATGTATAAATGTAGAGACGTACCTTAAAAACTCTATAGAATGCTTAGATTGTCTTTTAAAATCAGAATCTCAAATGGAATTTCTACGTGCAGCGTCAACATGCAAGTGCTGTTATCTTTGCATCTCTGTCAGCGGCTCACAAAGCGCTATTTCTCAGACAGAGATCGGATGTCTTGCGCACATGAATTCAGTGCATCATAACGGGCAAAGCTTTTAGTCAGGGGCTAATGATGTTAGAGCGAGATGGCTTGTGCTTGCGCATGTTCTAGCTTCATTCTGCAGAAGCCCAGCGAGGGAAAAGCAAACGTGCGGTTCTCAACAAGTATTAATGAATTTTGTTCCATTGCTAATAATACGTAGTAATAAACATCAAAATCTGAATGCGGTGTGCGCGTTTGTTTCCAGGATTTATTTATTTATTAATACGTTTTACAAATACCTTGAAAGAAGTTCTTACCTGAGATAGACTATACAAATGTTCTTCTTTATCGATGCAAGATGTACGCCGTTGTCATCAATTATTTTATCCAATTTTGTCCAAGACAATTTTATATTGCAGTATACGTCAGCTTCTAAACAAAAAATTAATATGAAAAGGAAACATATATCAATTAATTTTTTTGCGAGAAGATTAATATCAAACACTGAAGGCAAACAAATAGAGATAGTGTAAATTACAAAGAAGCTTTTTTGAAAATTTTGCAAATATTAAAATTTCGAATTCAAAATGTTTGTCACACTAAAATGAACACCGGTTTACCAGCAAAAGAAAATAGGGGCGGTGACAGAAGATCAAGGGTATTAGAAAATAATAAACAGACAATTCTTACGTTTTTTAAAAAATTAAAGCCTTTAGACTCGCATTACTGTAGAGGACAGAATTCGACCCGACATTACCTAAGCGCAGATCTTACCATAAAAAATATGGATGCATTATAATGAAGAATTCCGGAATTTTAAAGTTAAATATGGGGTTTTTAGAAAAACTGCAACGACTCATTTTAACTTCAGTTTTGGAACTCCGGCTACGGACGCCTGTTCTATGTGTATATCGCTAAAAGAGGAAATGAAAAATCCTGTAAACGAACAAACACAAAAAATTTTCAGCTTAAAATTTAAAGTACATAATGTTAGAGCTCGTTGTTTTTACAAACTTTTGCAGCAAGGCAATGAAGGAACAATTACGATTTCCTACGACTGCCAAAAAAATCTTCCATTGCCAAAAGTTCCAGATCAGAGTTGCTATTACAGCCGACGCCCGACACTCGACAGCTTTATACATACAATTTTACAATTTGTCAGGGATCTTCCAAATCTCCACAACATCTAGGGAACACTTTTATATACACATGGACGGAAATTGATAATCCAAAAGGCTCGAATCAAATCGTATCTGCCCTTTATCATAGACTCCATAATAGACTTAGAAGGCATTGAAAGAATTCGTATTGTACAAAAATACATCCCTTGTAGGAATGCGCAGTAAATGGTTAAAATGTGAAGCTCCGGATACAGTCAAAGACGTTATTTTAATTTTTCCAATACCAGGACATTCCTACGTACCTCCAGATCGCATATTTGGAAGAATTGAGGGTGTAATTAATAAGAGAGACACCATAATTAGACCAGAAGACTATGTTGAAATATTCAAAACGATTTGAACTGTTTTTCATTTAGCATCAGAGGTACCAGTGTTTGAGTGGAAGGAAGCATCAGAATCAGCAATTAAAAAAACAACTTCTTGGCATTTTAAGTTTAAACCTTCCAGAAGGATAATCATCACTAAGAAAGGAAACCAGATATTAGTAAAAGGAGAACCTAATTATAATACCTACATAGGAGTGCCTAAAAATATATTTAAAAACAGAAAACATCCAAATTCCATAAACCCATCCCAAGTAAACTTGGAAAATGAAAAAGTAAAACCTGATAAGTTAATAGATGTGTCGCAATTATTGGCTAAACATTTTGTTGTGAATTGGAAAACCCTCCCGGAACTCAATTTCTTTAAAGATGTTTGTCCAGATCCTAAAGCTAAACCAGATGATGTTGATGACATTCGATTAGTAAACGAAATTAATGTTTGGGACCAACCAAAAATATTATATAAGAGAAGGATCTTTATCACGACAAAGAAGATTTTGAAAAAAGTAAAGACGTAGAAGAAGGGGAGCAGGCCATTGAGTATGAAGTACATGATGATAATGAAACAACAAAATCAACCACAGTAGAAACCCGATTATCCGAAAAACCGGATTATCCGAACAAAAATGAAATGCCAAATTCACTGTTTTAAGCAAAACGAATGTTAGAAGACACCACATTATCCGAAACGTATTCTTAAATTTTTCCAGGAATAATGAGAGCGTGTTTTCTCGCGATTTATGGATCGCGAATGTATGTTTACATACGTATTATGTTCTTAATTTTTTCTGGGAATATGTAGCGAGAACTGGGCTCTATTGATATTACGCTGACTATGCCTTCCTTACGATTGCAATAATAAATACATTTTGTTAATATTGATTAGTGGCGTTTTAGAATTGTGCAAAACATACTTGTGCATATAACACCGTTGCACCATGGAAGTATCCACGAAATCGAACAGTAAGCGTAAAAGAGTTGTTATTACAATTCAAGATAAGCTGAAAGCGATTCAGGGTTTAGATAAAGGTGAATTATTAAGAAAAGTAGCAGAAGAATGTGGTGTAGGTGTTAGTATCGTTGCAGGCTGGAAAAAAGATCGCGAAAAAATTGAACGGTGGTGTAGCGTTCTTACTTCTCCAACACCAGAACGAAAAAGTATGAAAGTGGCTGTATAAAAAAATGGATGACGCTTTATATTTATGGTTCACCCAACAACGCGACCGTGGAGTACCGGTGTCAGGTCCAATTCTGAAAAAAAAGCATAAGTGAAGACCTTCCTGTACTTGAAGCACCTGCAAATTTTACAGCAAGTGAGGGTTGGTTGGGACGGTGGAAAGCACGACACGGTGTACGTGGCATAAAAATTTGCGGGGAAAAATTGTCGGCTGCTGCAGATTTTAAAAGCTTTTCAAAGAAGTAATGGAGGTGAACGAATATACAGCAGAACAAATTTATAATTGCGATGAGACTGGTCTAAATTATAAAATGTTGCCTTCGAAGCAACCGCGGATTTACGGGGGGAGGTAGTAGGGGGTAATTACCCCCCCCCCCAGAAGGCCAAAAAATCACCTAAAGCACTAGAAGTAAAGTGTTTTTGAACATGTAATTGGAAAAACTTTGTAAATAAATATACTTCATCGGCTAAAAGTTCCAGCGAACCACAATAACAATGACTCAATTGCAAAGAAACTTTCTTAACGGTAAAACCTAAATCCAAGCCGGACGTTAAACAATGCATGGCGCTGAAGATTCGCTCTAAACCTTTAGGCCACGTCCGCACAGACAGGCGGCTTGCTTAGCACCTAGAGCCTAGCGAGTCACCTAGCGAGTAGCTTAGTCAAACGAACGTCCTAGAACTTTCGCGACCGGCCGCACTGCGCGCTTTGCGCCTAGCTAGTCGCTTAGCGTGTATCGAAGTAAACAAACGTGTTGATTTTTGTCACGAGGCGCGATGCATTTTAGAAGAAAAAAAAATGGATGAAATATTAATTGCATCAGTTTTTAAAAGAGAACCTCTGTGGAATCCAGCTAATGAACTCCATAAAAATGCAGTTGTCTTAAAGAAACTATGGGAAGAGGTAGCAGTCGAAGTAGAAAAAGATGGTAAGTACTAAAAAGTGATTTAATTTTTTTACAATGAGAAGTTAATGCTGTGAATGTATATTATGGCGTTGGATTATGTTTTCAGGCAATGAGTTGTTCTGCCAGGTAATCGATCCAATTCCGTTGAAATAATTCAACAAAATGTCTCTAGTTTGTAATGCGCTGTTTGAAAATCTATATTGAGTCCTGGTGGATATTGGTGCACTAGTAATAGTAGAATCCATGTCCTGTTGAAACGTAGATCGATCTTCCGTCATAACAAAGTTGTGTAGAATGCATACAGCTTTCGTAATTGAAATAGCAGTATTGACCTTGGTTTCAATAGCTTTCTGCAAAATCCTCCATTTTGCTGCCACTGTACCAAAACAGCACCCTACACTTCTGCGAGCTCTTGAGAGTCGGTAGTTGTAAATAGTTTTTGTGTTCTCAATATTTCCTAATGAAAACGGCCTCATCAAATAATTCATTAGTGGATAACCACCATCTCCAACTAAGACAAATGGTATTTTAATATTTGTATTAGGAATTTCTCTCTCCGATGGAATGTTGAGGCCATTAGTTTCTAACATGTAAAACAAAGATGAACTTCTAAAATTTCCAGCATCGCACTGACGCCCCTCTGCTCCGATATCTACTAAAATAATTTTACAGTCCGCATCAACTACAGCTTGTAGTAAAATTGAAAAATATTGCTTGTAATTATAGTACAAAGATCCACTATTACATGGACACTGTACCATTATATGTTTCCCATCAATTGCACCAATGCAATTGGGGAAATTCCACTTGTTATAGTACTTAGCAGCAATTTCGTACCATTTCTCCGTCGTTGGAATTGGCATGTATTCGTCTTTCAGTGTACTCCACAAAATGTTGCATGTCTCGCTTACAATCTCAGAAACTGTAGTGCGACCTAAGCGGAAATGAAAAGCAAGAGACCTATAGGATTCTCCAGTAGCCAAATATCTGAAAAAAAATAAGTACTTAATACTTGAACAATATAATAACTGCTGGTTTTTGTTTCAGTCCAAACAGTAAAAGCAAGATGGAAAAATCTGAGAGCGTATTTTTTTAAAGAATGTGGAAAAATTGATAAGCCAAAGAGTGGAGATAGCGCTGATACAATATGTAAAAGTACGTGGCAGTATTATGATCAATTATTGTTTTTAAAGAGCAAGAAGAACCAGAGCGAGAGCTCCGCGAGAGATTCAAACTTACGTACAGATAATGATGATAATTATTCTATAACAACCGACACAACATTAGAGGAGCTGCAGAATCCAGGTTCTGTGCAGACTAATTCTACTTCATAAACAATTACAAGTGATACTCTAGAATCTCAAAGTTATAGTCAAACACCACAAAGAAAGAAAATTCGTATGAACAGAACCGAAAACAATGATAAACTTTTAGAAATAGAAAAGAAGAAGCTTGAGATTCTCCAGAGGGAAAGTATCAAAGAAAAAAGCGATGATTTACTGTTTTTTGCGAGTCTTTTGCCTTATATGGAAAATATTCCATTAAGGCGTAAACTAAGGTTAAGATTGAAAATTCAAGACTTAATTTTGGCTGAAATTGAAGCTGTACAAAATAATATTCAACAATCGGTACCAGTGATGCATATTCCTGTACCGTATATAAATACTCAACAATCAGTGGAATATGAATTGCAGGTCCAGAATTCATCTGAACAAAATTTAATTCATAATATACCCATGCAAATGGAGAACGATTCGGCTTTGATAAGTTACATAAACAATTACAAATAATTAAATGAAGATTTGTTTTTTCCTTATATCTTAAATTGCTGTGTTTTTTAAGTTTTTTGAATAAATAAAAATAATATGTATTTAGAGTTTCACTTACCTCAATGTCACGACTAGTCGTTCTTCGGCTGATATGCTTTTTCTAAGATGAGTATCCAAATGAGTTAATTTTCCTTAAACTTTACTGAGAAGTAGATCAAATGTTTCTCTGGTCATACGCAAATATTCGTAAAATTTTTCGTCAAAATTACGCAATTGTTTATACAGAACATTAAACTCCCCATGACTTGACCGTGACGTATTTATGTCATGAACCCAACATGACGGATAAGGCCGTGAAATGGTATATTTTAAAGATGAATTTTCTGTAAGTAGCAATTTTAGAGCTATTTTTGAAAGTGCCATCTCGTCAACGTGCCGACAAGCAAATGACCAAGGCACCTAGCGATCCACCACGCAAACCACCTTCAGTGCGGCCACCGTGTATCCTAGCAAGTAGCCAGAATGCAAGCCACTAGGCTCTAGGCGCTAAGCAAGCCGCCTGTCTGTGCGGACGTGGCCTTATGGGGGTTTATGTTTATAAACCACAAACCTAGAAAAAGTATAGACTGAGCATACCACTGGCTGTATTTGTTCCAAGAAGTCGGCCATGATACGAGTCTCAGATATCATCACGTGACTATTATTTACTCTCTGTCAAGGCTCACCATCCTTGTTTATGACTCAGCCGCGTGGCCTATGTTTACACGCTTGTTTTGTTTGTAAGCTAACCTAACTTTTTGGTGGATACGGTTTTTGTCACAAAAAGTGTTACTGATTATTTTGTGGTACTGTTATAATGGTTAATTGTGTGATCTGTTGCTGCAAGAAAGGTAGTGATACTACAAAAAACAAAAGTTTTCACAGGTGAGTACACATTTACGGAAAATTATTACAAGCTTTGTTTTTGTATACAGACTACCTGAAGCCAAAAAAATATGCTTTTCATTTTACAGAATTCCTATAGATCAGTCATTGTGTAAAGAGTGTTCTGACCATTTTAAATACTCATATTTCGATTTAACCGGCCAGACGATAAGATTAAAAAAAACTGCAGTTCCACTGCACTCGATTATTAAAACAGGTGAACACATACAGGGTGAAACAAAGCTTTGTGATCGCACTGGTAATTTTATAGAGCCTGTTAAACGTGCTGCAATTTTAGACGCCTCTATGCAAATGCTTTTGGTAAGTAACTTCTTTACAAAATAGTACAAACATCCAAAATATTATACTTATTTATAGGATGTACCTTCTACATCGACCTACAGTAGTCCATTCATAGAACAAAATGTAGCTGCATCGCAAACAAGTGTGAATCGAACTACAATAATTTCTCAATCACTGGTACAAAACGAGCAAGAAAATCTGGTAGGTTTAAATACTGAAACAATAAAATGCCGTAACAGTTGTGTAATTTTATTCATATTTGCAGAATGAGGCTTGTACGAGTATGTCTGCAAATAGTAGCATTTTGCAAGAACACAATTATTCAGTGACCGAAAGCCCACTAAAGAGAAAATTGATTGCCGCTCAAGAAAAAAATGAAAGCTTGAAATATGAAATTAAATTAAAACAACAAAAAATTAAATACATAGAAGAGCAAGCACTTTGTATGAAGGAAATCATAGCAAGTTTAAAGAAACAGTTATTTATATCAGAAGATATGGGCACCATACTAGAAAATCATTTTGACGGTTTGCAACTTGATCATATAAAAAGAATGCTGGAAAACCAGGACACAGTAACGAGAGATGTTTACCCACCAAATCTACGATCCTTTGCGTTAACTTTAAACTTTTACTCTGCTAAAGGCTATGAATTTGTTAGAAGTGCATTTAATAAAGCTTTACCACATCCTTCTACAGTAAGACAGTGGTGTTCTGTTGTTGAAGGAGAACTGGATTCACGGCAGAACGTTTTAATGCCCTAAAGACACTGGTGCTAAACAAAAGTGACCAAAAAATACTTTGCAGCTTACAATTTGATACAATGAGTAATAAAAAAAAATCGAGTATGATGGTAAAAAGTACCACGGCTATATCGATATGGGAACAGGTATCGAAAGTGATGATTTACCACCAGCTACAGAAGCTTTAACGCTGATGCTAATTTCTATAAATTCCAACTGGAAAGTACCACTTGGGTATTTTTTAATCACTGGAATAACTGGCCGTGAATTAGTTAACCTAATTTCCCTTTGCTTGATGAAACTATATGAAATAGGAATTGAACCAGTTTCGTTAACTTCTGATGGGCCTACTGCACATTTTTCCATGTTCAGTGCGTTGGGAGCTGAATTGAACATAGAACGTCCACAACCTTGGTTTTTACATCCGATAACAAAGAATAAGGTTTACTGTATCCTCGACATCTGCCACATGTTAAAATTAGTAAGAAATGCCTGGGAGAATATTGGTGTTTTTAAAAATAAAAATGGTGATCGCACATACATACATAAAACGCCTTATAAATATATAGCAGGAAGTCGGATTGCGGGCTGGAAATAAATTAAGGAAAAAACATGCAGACTTTAAAAAACAAATTATGAAAGTCAACTTAGCTGCACAAACGCTCAGCGATAGTGTTGCAGATTCCTTAGAATTCTGCATGGAAGATTTAAAAATGGAGGAATTTGAAGGAGCAGGAGCAACTATCGAATTTATTAGATATTTTAATTATTTATTTGATATTGGTAAGTTAAAAACTACTCTACATTAGATTAAATTTATTACAGATTAATAAATTTGTTAAATTACAGGTAATTCAAGAAATCCTTTTGCATACGGAAAAAAAGCCGCTTTGAGAGCATTAAATTTTGAGGGTGTAAAAGCATTTGTTCAAAATGCATTTGATTATATTGAAAAGTTAACCGACGTAAAAGGAATTTCCGTTACAAAACTAAAAAGAAAAACTGGGTTATTGGTTTTTACATGTCCACCTTTTCAATTTTAAATTTGTTTCAAAATTTGGTAATTTCTGAAACTCCACAATTAAAATACCTTCTAACGTATAAATTTTCACAAGATCATTTAGAACTTTTTTTTTGCAATATTCGGGGCAGAGGAGGTTGGAACAATAATCCTACAGCTAGGGAATTTAAATCTGCATATAAAAAATTGTTAATTAAGAATAACATAAAAATAAATACAGGAAATGTGAATTATTTGGATACCACAAATATTCTTTTTGTGACAAAAAATAATATCAAGAAGACCGTTACCAACAAGACAGGACTTGACATTACTGACGTAAATAGTCTTCGAAAATACGGTGACGAAGACTGCGATAATGATTTTGATTATAACAACTTAAATTTCAATTTTTCAAAAGCAGCACAGTTTTTAGTAAATATTGTAACCTATATTGCAGGATATGTAGTTAGAATGGCAAAAAAAACTATAAAATGTAATGCTTGCATAAGTGCCCTTTATGACGATGAAATTCCTACGTATTCAACTGCTTTTGGTTTGTTAGCCAGAAAAAATAGGGGTGGACTTGTCATTCCTTCAGAGGGAGTCGTCAAAATCTGTTCTTTAACCGAAAAATTACTTAGGGAATGGACTCACAAATTTAAAGAAGTCACTCGTTCGCAAACTAAATTTGAACAATTTTTAGAAATTAAAATTCTCCAAAGACTAGGCTTTAATGAGAGCTTATTTCCTTCTTTGAAAAGCCACAATGTTGATTTTTGTCCAATCATGTTTACAGGCTTATAAAAGAAGTTAGTGCGTGTTACATGAAGATACGATTTTTCCAAGAAGGCGTTGTACGATCGGATATTCTGCAAGACAACTCGATGAGGAAAATATACTCCAGATTAATAGTAGTAAAGAACCAGTAGTCTAGCCTATATTGTATTATAATTAATTAGTTTTTAGTTGACATTAGCTATTGTGAAAGAGTTCCACAATTTTAGCAAGTAAATTATGTGTGAGAATATTACTACATTAAAAATGTTATTGTATAAACTTTATAATAATAAACACATTAAAGTGTAGAATGTTATAAGCGAGTATTTAAAAATCAAAATTGACATATAACCTGGATGCGACAGATGCAATCATGCATTAACTACTATTCACCCAAGAGTTCCTGATTATTTAACATTTATCGGGCACCTCCAATTTCTTTTTAATCGTTTTTAGCGACTCCAGTTTTTTTTCGAGTTCTTTTAAAGCAATTTGTAGTTCAGCAGTCTTTTCTAATTCTTGATCATATTCATTCTTCACGTTTGTAAGCATTTTATCATGTTGCTTGTCCTTTCTCTAAAAGTTTATAAATAGTAAATAAAACAACAAAATAAAGTTGCAGAAAAACAATGCTTACTCGTTGCATTCGTGGGCTTGTTAAATGCTGTACTAAAATAGCAAGCTTATACAAGAATCAAGGTTTGCGCTGCTACAAATTAATACAAAATTAATTTTAACCTCAAAAGTCAGAATCATAACACAATAACTTGCATTGCCAACTTATAACACATGGCAAACTTAAAGAAACTAATTCCACTAAAAATCAACTAAATGAGACTCTGTTCTTATTTTTTAACCCACGGCATTGCATTTCCCTTGTAAAAAATTACCTGCTTTGTCATACCCGTGTAATATATCCCAAACAAATGAATTTACATTTTGTTTTTCTTTTAGCCTCTAAAAACCTTGGTTAAAGATCCTCTGACAAGATATAAAAAAGCTCTTCAAGTTCTTCATCACTACGATAAAACAAATTACCATGCGTTTGCGGTTCAAAAAGCTTCTAATTTTAATAGAGTTGTGAATTTGGAAACCAGCAGTATTGCAGTTCAGCTTGATAAACAAAAAGAAACCATTATCGAAGCCAACAGAAAACGGCTTGTACCTATAGTTAAGACTATAATATTCTGTGCTCATAATAATTTGCCTTTAATAGGTCATAGGGATGATGGTGATTTACAGTTTTTAAACGACTCAACAAAAATAACTGGTTTCAATCAAGGAGTCTTTAAAAATCTGTTAGCATTCCGCATTGACGCTGGCGACGTAGACCTAAAATCTCATTTGGAAACAACAAAAAAAAATTGCACCATGATCAGCAAAACAATTCACAATGAAATCATCGATACAATCGCTGGGGTAATAAGAACAGTTATTGTAAGTAATGTTAAGGAATCAAAATTTTATTCAATTCTTTGCGATGAAACTACCGACGTGAGCACCAAAGAACAAATGACCTTTTGTATTAGGTATGTAGATACAAACACCAACATTATCAAAGAAGAGTTTTTGGGGTTCGTTGAACTAAAATCAACCACTGGTCACTCTATTAAGCAGGCAATATATGCTGAACTATCCAAGCTGGACCTGTCAATTGAAAACCTTCGAGGGCAAGGTTACGATGGCGGAAGTAATATGTCGGGAAAATTTACCGGTGTGCAAGCTTTCATAAAATTAGACCAGCCGTTAGCCTTATACACCCCCCTACAGAAAATATATACAGGGTTGGGATAAAGTATGGAACCAAGTAAATATCTTTTAAACGAAAAGAACGATATTTATGAAAATTTGCAGGCAAGTGCAATGGAACAAAATGCATCTGATGTAATTTTTTTTGTTAATAATATACTTCCGGTTTAACCGGAAATGCCATCAACTTCTTTAATTTAAATGGGACACCCTATATATTTTTACAGATTTTGAAAGAGCTTGTTATTTTGAATTCATACATACTGAGTTTAGTGTAAAAAAATTTGTAAAAACGTGGAATAACTCACTGTTAGTTGTACAATAGGTGTACATTTCATTATTTTAGAATAATGAGAAACAAAATTACTTCAAATGTTCAAAATGCTCGCCGTTTACTTGCTGACAATATGCCATCCTATTAACAAATTCTTGAGTCACTCTTTCCAAGACTTCTCCACGTATTAGTTCACATTCATCAATAATTCTTTGTCTCAATTCCTGTAAGTTTGTTGGTCGTCTAACGTAAACACGTGATTTTAGATAACCCCAAAAAAAAAATCTAACGGGCTAAGATCCGGAGAACGAGCAGGCCACTCTATGAATCCTCTACGTCCAATCCATCGATTTGGAAAATTCGCATCCAGAAAATCCCTAACCCGTCCATCATAGTGGGGAGGTGCTCCATCTTGTTGAAACCAAACATTTTGTGGTAATTGCCCATTCTGTTGAAGTGCAGGAATAATTTCGTTATTTAGTAGATCCAAATACTTGTCACCATTCAAGTTTCCGTCGATAAAAAATGGGCCTATAAGCCTATTTGCGACAATTCCCATCCAAACATTTAACTTCTGTGGATGCTGGGTATGTGCTTCATGAATCCAATGAGGATTCTCATTTGACCAATACCTTGAGTTATGGCGATTAACTGTTCCATTTAAACAAAAAGTTGCCTCGTCGGAAAAAACTATGTTAGAAGCAAAATTTTCGTCGACATTACAGATGTCCATTAGCCGTTCGCAAAATTCCAGGCGTCGGTCAAAATCATCGTCTGACAATTCTTGAACCAACTGTACCTTATACGGATGATACTTTTCACTTTTTAATATCTTTCCTACAGAACGTCGACTGATACCATGGTTTAGTGCCAAATTTGTGGTGGAAGTTTGAGGTGATTCTTCTAAATCGATTGCAATATTTTGTTTAACAGTTTCGTTCGTTGCAGTCCGCGGTCTTCCAGGTTTTAGCAAATTTTGTACCATCCCAGTTGTATTAAACGTTGTAATGTTTTAGTTACTGTTGAGCGTGATATAGGATTTCTCTCCGGATGCAAATTATTAAAAATATGACACACTTCTTCATGAGTTCTAACACGATCACCATAACCGATCATCATTAAAATTTCAATACGCTCTTTTTCACTTAATTGAACCATTCTAAATTGTAAAATTTAATTCCGTCAATTAGAATTTGACACTTGGAGAACAAAAGACGTACTAAACAGTACTTGTTTATTTATTACTATGCATACAAACAACATCAATTAGTTTATCTAAATAGTTTTTTGCTCTAATGCAAAAAACTCAAAGGAGGTTGATTAAAGTGCTATATTCCTCGTTTTTACAAAATTTTTTACACTAAACTCAGTATGTATGAATTCAAAATAACAAGCTCTTTCAAAATCTGTAAAAATATATAGGGTGTCCCATTTAAATTAAAGAAGTTGATGGCATTTCCGGTTAAACCGGAAGTATATTATTAACAAAAAAATTTACATCA
>JABXWE010011294.1:0-40735 GCA_014611495.1 Limonius californicus | reverse complement strand
TAAGAGTATTTTAAATAAATTTATGTAGAAAATTTTACCTCAAATCGATTACTAGGGAGTTTTTATAAACACTTATGGCAGCACTGACAGGTGGCTGAAACTGACATTTCAAACTTTCAAATTCAAATCGAACTACCAACATCGTAAAAATACAAACTAAAAACAGTACGATTATAGGCCTCCTTAACGTACTCTTTTTAAGCTAAAACAGTGCGCTTAGAACGCCTTTATAAAACCGAAATAGAAAAACTTATTTAATGTACCGGTCGGATGTGTATTTTATAGAAACATTTCCAACATATAGTATAGTCTCAACTCTCTTAAAGGGAGATCCTGGATATAATGTGCATATTTGGATTTGTATTGTTTACTATACTGTATTTCGTGAGCAAAATTTAAAATATTTTTGGCTATTCTAGCTTTTGTGACAAGACAGCACTAACTTAGAAACATCCGAATGTAACTCAGATGAGCGTCTAGCTATTGGAATGTGTTTAAATTGGTATATTAACTTGTGTCCCCGGTTTTTAAACAATTTACCCATTTTATGCATATACAGGGTGTTAGGGAAGTCGATCGAAAAATTTCTAGGGGTAAATCAGTGGCCGAAATGAAGTCGAATATTCCTTTGCCATTTTTGGCTTAAATGGATGGTTTCCTCCTAAATCACTGTTAAAATTGGTGCCAAAAATTTTTTAGACTGCTGAAATTAAACTTTGATAATGCACGGTTTTTTAATCTAGTATGTAAGAAGGGATATGAAAAAATTGATCGATCTGTTTTTTTTGCTAGATTTGTTTACATTTCCCATTAACACCACAAGCAACACTATCAATGTTTGAAAACTTTATTTTTTAAGAAACATGTAAACAAATAAACAGTAAATAAAAATTAATCAATACAAAAATGAACATTAAATAAATTGCTCAAAGTGGGCGCCGGTTGCCCTGATACAAGCTCTAGCTCTGCACGTAAAGGACTCTCTTACCCTGGCAAGAATTTCTACGTCGTTGCGAATGCTGTCAGCAACAGTCATGATGCGTTGCTGGAGATCTTCGGCATTTCTTACAGGTGCACGATACACAACAGCTTTCATGTGTTCCCACAGAAAAAAATTGCAACTATTCAAATCAGGTGTTCGGGCCGGCCAAGCAGTAGGTCCATTTCTGCCAATCCATCTATTTGGGAGTTTTATGTCCAAGTGGTCACGAACATCCCGACTAAAGTGAGCTGGGGCACCCTCGTACATGAACCACATATTTTGGCGTGTGGCCAGTGGGACATTTTCTAGCAGATTGGGTAGATAGTCCTTTAAAAACTGCAAATAGTGTGCACCGTTTAGTCGAGCGGGTAACACGAAAGGACCAATTAGAAATCCCCATTAATTCCTGCCCAAACGTTAATAGAAAAACAACGCTGAAAATTTTTCTGACAAACTTCATGTGGATTTTCATCCGCCCAGACATGAGTGTTATGATAATTGAGTATACCATCCCTGGTAAAACAACACTCGTCTGTCATAAGGAGTTTGGAAAGAAATTCTGGATGTTGTTCAGTCTGCTGCAAAAGCCACCGGCAGAAATTAATCCTAGGGGCATAGTCATATTCCTCTAAGCTCTGGACCCGTTGCACGTGGTATGGATAAAGAAGGTTCTCATGTAAAGTTCTCCAGACGGTCCAATGGCTTACACCTACTTGTCGCGCTATTTCGTGTGTGCTAACTGACGCATCATTTTCAACACGATTGAGAATCTCTACTTCCGCGTCCAAGACACGCACCTGTCTTTCTCTCCCTGCTTCGTGTGGTCTAGGAAAGACGGATCCTGTCTCTGTAACCCTTTGTGTCACCGCTGTGAATGTTTCTCGATGTGGTATTCGACGTTGTGGAAAGCGCTCTGCATAACGCGGAACTGCAGCAATTGCATTGCCACCACATTCCCCATACACAAGAAGCATATGCCTATATTCTGCAGAAGTAAAAACTACCATTTCCGTTGAATAAATACACCGAAAAATTATTGACAGATTATTCTACTGAAAACGTCAAATTTTTAACAAATAACAATAACTGACATATTAAAAAAGTATTGCAAGTAACATGCTAGATTTCAAAAAACAACGCATTAGAGAGATTTATCCAGCAGTTCAAAAAATTTGCGTCACCAATTTTAACACGGATTTATGGGAAAACTATGTATCTGGGCCAAAAATGGCAAAAGAATATTCGACTTCATTTTGCGCCCTAATTCTACCCTAGAAATATAAGAGATACGTAAAATTTTATACATATATGATAAATGATCAGAACTACAGGAAACTATTCCTTTCCAGAACAAACTTGTGTTGTTTTCTATTTTAAGCATTCTTTACTAAGCAGCAAAATAATAGTTACTCATCCCACGTAACTAAAGTTAGCCTTGACTGTCCACAAAGTGATCATTTCTTAACCTGGAAAGATCACCTATCTGGTGTAACTTAAAGGCGTCCTTTGTACATCTGTAGTAGTTACCAAAAGTACAGTATCCTTTACGTTCAACTTAAAGTTGAGAAATAGTATTCTAAACAGTTAACTCAATCACAACTAAAAATGTTGACTTTTGACTAACTTCGAAGTGCACATTAGAGCTGCAAATCTTTAAAGCGACCTGTAGTGGTTAGTTCTCGATTACATGCTCTATAGCAAGTTTTGAAAGTTAACAAGAAGATACTTGCAAATCCCTGCTAAAAGATAACCATAGCAAGTTGATAACAGTTGCACATACTGTTGTGAATAACTATATTGTAATTGGATTTAAAAATACTCGTCATTTTAGCTACTGCCCGAATATCTTACTGCCCTGTAATTAGTAAGAAAATGATTTACAACGTGATAATATATATAATGTCATTATTGTGTAATTCTCATTTTTAATTACTTACTTATAGAACCGAGTAACAAAATAGCAACAAAACATATATATTGTTCGTGAGCCCATAATACAATAAATCACTAACGTACTGGTAAAAAATATAACCTTCTTAGCTACCATAAAGGTCTATTCAGACCAGCGGACGCGGAGCGGAAGCGGAGCGTGAGCGGTTTGGTAGCGGAGCGGTTCGTTGGCGGATTTTAGATTGATAGGCATTCATACCGCAAGCGGTAGTTCGACGACGAGGTTGGTTTGATACGGCGTTTAGCTTATAAGTTAAATAGGTAAAACAATATTTATTAAAAGGTTTCTAGAGATGTTCTCAAGCAGTTCAGATAGCTCCGATGAAGAGTTATATTAGACGTATTAGTGGTAATAGCCTCCGAGAATGGTTCCACCAAAAAACGAAAACGCCTACGAAGACATGATATTCCGCCCACGAGATACGTAGATGCAGAGTTTCACACACTATTTAAAGAACTTCTAAAAGACGACTCCAAATTTTTGAATATTTTCGTATGCCGGTAGATAAATTCTATGAACTGTTAAACTTATTAAGAGATCATATACGAAAAAATGATACAAATTATCAAAAATCTGTAACTCCTGCCCCTAACACTGTGCTGTAATAATATTATATTTCACTCCCGGTCTTATCGAACCGCGCGGTTTGTCGATAAAAATCGCTCCCCGATCATTCAAAACCGCTCCGCCAGCACACCGCCGGCTTCCCGCTATCTCTCCGTTATCGCTCCGCAGCGCACTCTGAATCATCCCAGTAAAATGTACGCAGAGCGATTTGTGAGCGGTACCGCCGCGGTTTCGAATCCGCTCCGCTTCCGCTCCGCTTCCGCTCCGCTTCCGCTCCGCGTCCGCCGGTCTGAATCAACCTTAACGCTAACTATGGACATAATCGTTTCTTAAGTAAAAGATAACCGTTAAATTCTTGAGGTATTTGTTCAAATAAATCTACAATCCAAAAGAAAGGGAAAGAAATTTGGGAATATCCAAAAATATTCTAGAATGCTTATAGATTACTCAGGCACTTACGTTGTCTTATAGTAGAACAGAATTTACTATAAGCATTATGAAGAGGATAAGTAAATTAAGGGATCAGAAATTCCATCACGGTTATTTAGTATTGTGGGTTTAACAACAAAATTTAACATGCTGATAAGCAATAATGTTTGTATTTAATAAATTAAATGACAATAAATATTTAAACATAATTATGGTCAACAACGTAAACTGTTAAGGGGTGTAAGGTTGGACAGCATACAACATGCGCTGTATCTTGCGGAGTTTCTCTCTTGAGCCATTAGCCTTTGCAAAGCATGGGAAATGGTCATACTTTTAAAAAAAGTAGCATCTATTTTCAGTTACAGTCCCAAGTTTAGTGTGTGCATCCTTTCCAATAATTATTAAGCTAAGTGTTTCCTTATACCATTCATTTTAATTGAATATTTTAATGTGACTAGAACGGCCAGTTGTAGTTTTTAGAATAAGCTCTTCTTAGGTGGTGGTAACAACGTCGGAAATGCAACTAGAAGGATCTCTTCTATGCTGGTGACACATTATCATTAATGTTTTAGGTTGGATCGGGCCCATCAAACGTTCAAGCTGCAGGGATTGGATATAGTCCGAATAACCAATTGGTATGCTTTAATTTCGTTAATATGACTTCTTTTACAATTGTAGTTGCATTTGCAACAAATGTCCCGTATCCTTTTTTATATTTGATGTAATTTATGCATGTTTGTGGTTAATAATCTTCGAATGTTTTGTGATAAACTGATTTATCTCATGGAACTGAAATTTAATTTTAGTTATACATTTTCCTAAAACTTTATAAAACAAGGCCAATTACTAAATATTTGCCTGTAAAATTGTTCAGGGTGTGGTAAACAGAAATTTAAATTAGTTTAATGCTAGAAGATGTAAGAATAAACTGTATACATCTGTCAACAAGTAACTGTTGTTAACAAATTATTATTTACTTTCAGCTGCAATACCATAGATCACCTAGTGCCACAGAACTGGACGTTTTATCCCCTACGAAAGTATGGGCCCGAAAATACGCAGATAGACGTAACAAGTCGCAGTAACAAGACTGTCTTGGATATTAAGGTTCAAGTTGATGCTTTTAGTGAGTACATAATTTGTTGTATTTAAAATATCTGTCTAATAGTAAACAGCGATTGTGTGTAATGTATTTTTTATTTGCTTATTCTGTAAGTAATAAAATGCTCATCTTAATTCAAACCTTAATAACATTCTTTGGATAGAAGCTAGGCTTGCCTTGCAGATACACTTCAAGGGTCTTTTTCGACAGAATGAGCAGTTAACTTTTAGTTATGTTTCTCAGTTCACCTATTTATCGTCAATATGGTTATCCTTCAACGATAACATTCTTGGTATCGTATAACGGTTAACCACAGAATATAAGTTTTGGTATGTTAGGGAGATGCCCAAAAGACGACTTTCAAGGTTAACTTTTGGGTATGTTGCGAAGGTGCCTAAAAGATGGCTTTCAAGGTTAGCTTTTGGAAATCTTTTACTGTTAGCCAATAGTTGACTTTCAAGGGTAGCTTGTAGACATCTTTTATGCTTAGCCTTTCCGCGACCTTGATGATGTATATGGGTTGGTCAATGGTTAACTAATTTGTGACATAGTTAACCTATAGGTTAACTTTTGGTTGGCTAATGGTGACCTTGTATTTTTTAAGGGTTAACTTTTAGATATCTTCTGGGTAACTTTGGTTATGTAGGCATAGTACAGACATCTACTCTACTCAACGATAATATCTAGCAGCTGTGCTCGTTAGAACACCAATAATATTGTGGTCCTATAATCACGAGTGCCATTTGAACTGCACCAACAACTTTTGGGGTACAAAGTTTAGCTGCCCACTGGAATTCATTACTTATTTTCTCGGACAGCATTCCGAAAATGCGATTCAATCATAAATTTTGTATGATCCACGGTGAAAACTATTGTATTTGTAATGTAATATAATTTGCACTGGCACTGACAGAGTGGCAGTAGTACATAAATTCTAAAGCATGCAACATACAGTAATTTATTTTCCATGGCCAATCCTTACGTATTTTTTATTTAATATAATAATATTATTACATTGTCATAATATTACTACAAAGTTGTGTGAATTATACATTTATAAAGACTGTTTTCCTTAGTTAAATTATTGGACACATATTAGCATGGTATGTCTTATTTAAACAAGGGACTTGTCTGTTATACTTTTTTAATCTAATGCAAAAAAAACTAATGATTATTTCACGTTTGAATAAATATTAATTTTACATTACTTTTGATCGTTTTATGATACCTATTCCTTAGTCACGTTCTAAACAATAAATTTAATATTTTGCAAGAAATTTAGAATCTACCACATACCTAATATCAGTAATGATTTGTGTAAAAAGAGATCAGGCGAAATTATAATATACTTCGATCTATTTGTAGAAGGGACAAATTTATTACAAAAAAAAGTTGTCTCATGCCTTATTTCAACTATATCGTATTATCGATAACATGTAACTACAAAAAATAACGTAACGTAGCCCACGTATAACTGATTGGTCGTAACCTTCTGTAATTGATTAAATATATGAAAGGCATAAAATTAAGATGAAAGACAATGCTACTTTAATACTGCGTGAATTTGAAACCAGTTTTTGTAGTGGCCCCGAACTACAGGTAGATGAAAGGACAAGGTGAAAACAGACAATTATTAAAATTAAATAAGTGATTAGGCTATAAGTACGTAAAAAACACAACAAAAAATATATAAAAATTGTAAATACTATTTGCACAAAAACGCAGAAACAAAAATTTATTATACATTTTGAGATCAGCGTTTTTCTCCTTAAAAATACTAGTTGCAAGGTATGCATGTTATTAGTGGATATTTTATATCAAATAATTCTTATAATTTAATAAGTCTACTAACGCGTAAATTGTCTAAAATAAATAAATATACCGGTAGTTCAAACCTTTACCTAACAAAATTTGAAAGATGTACAGATATTCAATTATGTAAATCTTCTGAACTTCGTTTTCCTATTTTCTTTCTTCTGATTATTCTAGTGTTGAACACATAATATTGACAAGGAATATACAAATTTGAACAAACCATATTTATGAAATAGTTCATGTATTGTTAATGGCAATATACTTTTCATGCATAAAATGTCGATAAACATTTGTAATAAATTAGCTCGTGCTATTTTGAAGCGAAATTGGAGTAATGCCACTTTTTTCAATTAGTTACATATATTGGAAGAATCTTTTAGCCTTGCCTGTTCATATGAATGGTCTAATAATAATAGGCATACTATGTTTCAGTATCAAAATAAAAATGTACTAAATGTAGGTTAAATGTACACAAAAGCGTAACTCGTTTTACTTAGTTGCATCGGAATCAGAAACATTTTTAAAAAATCATCGTTATATAGTTTAAAATATAACTCATTTTTACAAATACCAACGTTTTTGATATGTTGTTCATCGAAAGTTGCAAGGAATAACTAAAAGAGCTGTTTAATAGGCTAGTATATTGAATTGGTTTAACCGAAATAGATAGTCACAAAGTGTTAAACTAAAAGATTATAAATACCATACCTATTTGTCGAAATACAGAACTATACACTTTGAAGTAATGGAAAGCAACATACAAGAAACAAGAACTAAATCTAAACCCCCAAAAGATGGAGAACTAGAGTGGAAGAAGACCTTAGGACATTTAAAATTGGTAACTGGAGGGCAATTGCACAGGACAGAACGGAGTGGTAAGCTGTAGTTAATTTTGCCAACACCCAACTAGGGCCATGAAAGCCGTATGAATTTGAATATGAGAACACCCTGTAAGCCACCTGACCTTCTCAAATTATCCCAATTTAAGATAACATCTGAACATGTCGACATAATAACTCAATTTAATCAGATAATACCTGAATACATTAAGATAATTCTCTGATTATAATATGATAAGGTTCAAGGTACGGTTATAATTTATTGTTTCGTTATATTAAGATGTTTTAATGAATATAATGTATCTATTTGCTACTTAAAAGAAAATATAATTCCTTGTCTTAAATCATGACGGATAGACATTTAGACGATTAAACGTTTCATTGCTATATCTGAATATCACATATGTGTAAAGTAAGCTAACATTTAACTGTATACATATAATACACAATATACACTACTCAAAAGAAAAAAGTAGTCACTTCTTTAAAGTGGGGTAAATTTACTTTCGGTTTAGAAATGTTCTTGAAGGTTGGTATATATGCAGATAAATTGTTGATTTGAACAGTGCTATATATATAATTACATTAGTAATCTTCGCATAGAGCAGGAATTCTTAAACTGGGGTCCGCAAATGATTTTGAAACTAAAATATCATTTATCTACTTTGATTTAATAATAGGTCCATTATGATACCGAAAACAGTTTAATAATGGAAGCTATTATTAAACTGTTTTTGGTAATAAAATCCTCTATTATTAAACTGTTTTTGGTAACTTTTTGGTTTTTAAGATTGGTGACATATGCTTTCACTTTGGCCATAAAACGACAAATGCCAGATGTCGAATATACATAACCACAAACTCTATCAGAAATTTTGAATATCTACAAACAAGTATCTCAAAGTAGATAAAATAGTATATTATACTCGTTTCATAACGGGCATTGTAGCACTTGTTCCATTGGAGCACTCCTCACTACGCTCGTCGTGCCCCAAACCCACGAGTGCTACAATAAGCCCGTTATGAAACTCGTATAATAATATACTATTATCTACTTTGATTTAATAATAGGTCCATTATGATACCGAAAACAGTTTAATAATGGAGGCTATTATTAAACTGTTTTTGGTAACTATTTGGTTTTTAAGATTGGTGACATTTGCTTTCACTTTGGTCATAAAACGACAAACGTCAGATGTCGAATACATAACCACAAACTCTGAACTGTATTTATTAAATTTACTACAATCAAATATAATTTAAACTTAACTTTTAACGAATTAATTAGACAATTTTTTCTAGTTATTTAAATTTTTCAAATTTTAACTAATTCAAATGTCAGAACAACGAAATTGATACTTTGCCCGTTAGATGGCGATTGTCAAATGACACTCGTCAATTCGCCAACGTTACGCCTAAAAATCCCTAGATTGTGTAATGCATTTTTAATATCAGAAATTTTGAATTTCTACATAATCAGTATCTCAAAGTAGATAAAATAGTATATTATACTCGTTTCATAACGGGCATTGTGCACTTGTTCCCAAACCCACGCGTGCTACAATAGGCCCTCTTATGAAACTCGTATAATAATATACTATTATGATTCAATTTAATTGTGAAAAATATGATAATACACATACTATGCAATTCCAATTCATTTTTCATTACAGTCAGATGTTATATAAATGCAATTAATCGGACCATCATCGGAAAGGTTGAAGTGTGGTACATTAGAATGTAAAAACGGAAGCAAGTAAGATTCGACCGATGATAGCACATCACGTCGCATGTGAACATGACACCGACGCACAATAAACCTACGTACTCTGCAGAGTACCTTAAATCAGGATTTACCAGTAACTGTATTAACAATGTAGAGTGGCCTGTCTGTATTACTTGTCATGTAACATTGTCAAATAAATCTGTTAAACCGGCAATCGGCATTTAGAAAATAAACCCAAAGAATACCTCAAACCATGTTAAAATAATTGCAAAACAAGGCAAACGCTAACTGAAAAGACGGCAACTGGCTCCAACAATAAAAAAGCCGTTGTTGCTTTGTATTAAGTGTCTCTCCTAGTAGCAAAGTTTGCAAAACCACATATTATAGCAGAAAATTTAATTGTACCCGCTGCAAAGGCAATATACAGCAATACTAGGAAAAAGAAGACTTAAATTTAATTTTATTATTTAACGACACGCTAAATATATATACACTGATATATGTGAAAATATAGCAAAACCAATTCAGTGAATGTGGAAAAAACACGGTTCTTATTCGTTACAACCAGATGAGAGTACAGATATATCCATCAATGCCAATTTAATAATTTATTCTGTATGAATTTGTTGGTAAAGTAAATGAAGATTTCCTATTTTGTAAACCACTTCCAACTCGCACAACAAGAGACATGAACTGGTCAAAATGTCTCGGAATAAGCGTATATGGGGCTCGATCTATGATTGGAGCAATAAATGGCTTAATAGGCTTGGTTGAAGCTGCAGCACCTCCCATGTTATTTGGACACATTGCTGCACTAGCCTACCATTAGTCACTAGTCACTAGCTGCCCGAAAAATGCCCGAAAATTTGAAAAAATAGTTTTACGAGGTTGTATCTGTGAAAAGAGGGCTCATAGAACCTACTCCATTGTAGGTAGTTAACAGGCTATTGGCCTATACACAGAAGAAGAAGAAGAAATGTAAGCTTACACTGAGCGTCGGTCCAAATTTTTAAAGTCCAGGACAATATAGAAGTACTATTTGAATTCATGACAACCTCTGGGGATACAGTGTATGGTGATATTATTGAGAATTTTTCGGTGCACCTGAAACATGCGAAAGAAAGTTTCAAGGTTTATTTTCCTTCCCTCAAGTAAGAAAATGGTTGGATGAAAGATCGATGTTGTTGTCAAGAAATGCAATAATTCAAAGCCTTGACTTCTTCAAAGCAGGACCAGCTTGCAGAATTATCGTGCGATGGCTCCAGAAAACTTGCTTGCAAGCAGAATAGCCTTCCTTATCTTTGGTTGTACATGAGGAATTTATTCCCAGAACTGGCAGAAAAGGTAGTCCAGTATATGTTTCCCTTTTGCACAACGTATTGGTGCGAAAAGAATGGATGTCCAACCATATTTACGCCTACATGTTTCAACCACTTAACCAGATATTGCACATCTAGTAACGAAAAGACAACACCATCCTTCCTAGAGCAAACAGCAATAAACTATATTTCGATCTTTATAAAACTTGAAAGTAAATACTAAAACTTGTTAGAGATGTATTATTAACACAGCTAACTTGTTTATGTTCGAAACTTGGGCTTGTAATAATTAGTACAGGAAAAATGCATACGATTGTTTCTAATGAAAAGAAAACGACGTTTTCTGCTTTATTCTCCTTGTACTAAGCAAAAGTATGAAATTATTAGCAAGGGGTATGTCAAATGTATGTCTTTTGAAAGGGGTCCTCAAACTCATAAATTGAAAGAAATACTGCTTACAGTATCAGAAACAAAAAGGAATGTAGACCAGGAAATGTCTGATAACAGAATGTGATTTCTTAAGTTGGTTTCACTTCATTGTTTATTATAAAAATAAATTCAGTACAAATTATTGCCTCCTCTTGATCGCATTACTGCTCGACAGGGTCTTGGCATGCTTCAAATTAGCTTATGAATCACATCCTGTCAGATGAGCTCCCATTCTTCTACCAGAGCTTATTCCAACTGAGCAATTTTTTGGACGAGCGGAAACACTTCTCAGTATATCCCAGATGTGCTCTATGAGATTCATAACCGGACTACATGCTGGGAAATTCATCACTTTGAATGTCTTGATCTTGAAGATAATTAAATTATTAAACATGGTGATAAATTTTACCACGGCGCTTGCGGACGAACATGTACCTGCAGAACTTCAAATATACGAGTATATCGTTGTGCATTTAGAACACCATTTCGATCAATGATAAGCTCAGAAGGTGTATCTAATGATGCCGCTGGATACCATTACCGACCCACCAGCGTAAAGAATCGTTTCACGCACTATATTGGAAAGATAACGTTCTCCTGGCCTTCTTCATCCCCGGAAACGTCCATCACTACCGGACAGAAGGAACCTGGACTTGTATGTAAACACTAAACGTCGCCAGTGCTTTAGTTGCCAGTTTAGATATTCTCGACCTAATTGTAGTCGCATTATACGATGGTATCTGGCCCCTTTGGGGATTTTAACGGACCTTCTGGACGGTAGAGTAACTTCGTGCAGTCTATTATGAACAGTTTAGTCACTGAGTAACTTGTCGAACGTCTACTCGAAGCTACTAATAACCACACTAACATGGCATAATAAGGTACACACTACTATGGACTTTGTCAGTTAAGATACCTAACTTATTTGGCATAAGCACAATTGATGATATTTTTGTATTGTATAAAAATTGTTAAAGATCACGCACACCAAGTTTGATTAAGATTCCTGAACTGAATTAAATGAACAGTCACTTTGAAAAGTTGACTACTGTTTCTTTTGAATAGGATAGATCGACATGCACAGAAAGATAATGTATAAAAGGAAATATAGAACTACTGCAAGCAGGTACATCCTGAAATGGGTAGGTCTATGTTGTAAAATACCGATTCAAATAAGAAGTTTTGAAACATATTTTAATTATGTAAATAGGTTCATGTTTGCATTCTTAGACTGCACGTTATAAAATGTAGGTTCTAAATATTGAAATCTGCATCAATCAGATAATAGTCGATAATAATTCATTCTTCTGTTCTTCACACACTGTATGTTGTACCTATGAACACTATTGTGTATATGTTTCCAAATATTTATACCAAACAGGCGAAGAAGCTTCGATATAACGAATTTATTTTTCTGACATTTGCTTTGTAGTTTATGTTGGTAATATGTGGATATTCTTGTACGAGGATTCTAAATAATTGAAACCGCGCAAGAATAAAAATTTAAAATGAGGAAAGTGGTTTAGAGATTATAACAATCTACAGAAGTACGTGCTTTTTAGAAAGCTAAAAGCAATAATTTTATCAATAGATGGAACGTGGAAAAAGAAAAATGTCATATCTGCTTCATTACCTTCGTAAGCGTAGTCGTGTGAGAGAAAGCTTAAAACAATATATTTTTTAGAGAAATAACCAAAAACACTCATAATGTGTAAAAAAAACGACATAATGTTCTCTTTAGGTTTAGACTTGGCTGTTTAGCCTCAGCACAGACAGCTTAAGAAATTATAAAAAATAAACGAATAGGCTAGAAGCAACATTGATATAGACTAGTTTAGAATTACTAAATCAAGAAATTATCAACTATTACCCAATATTTAAGGAATCAGCGCGAGCACTTACTTACTTATCTTATTGAGTTTAATATATTCATCAAAAAGCTCACACATCAAAGTCCTTTTAATTGTTTCTAGTCGTAACAGATATGAAAACTCGTTTGACCTTACTCGATCATTTACAGCTACCCAATGTTTCATCATACAGGAATATCGTTTCAGTGGTCTGAAATGCTGAGCATCCGATTGACTAGAATCTGCGTATGCTTGCCGGGCTTTTCTATAGTTGACTCGTTTTATTAGAAAGCATTGGAGCAACCACCATCGTATTCGAGGCAATATGTGTTGCTTATGTTGGATGGCGTCCCTTAAGCGCTAGGTCAATGGGCTTACGTTACAAGCAGCCCCGATATTATAGTAAGACCCCTTTGAAGGAGAAGTAATGTGCGCGTCCGATCTAATGTAAACTAGTGGGTAAGCCACTAGCTCCTATTGAAGGGGCGAAACCGATAGCTTAGATGATTTTAAATCTACGTTGCCGATATAAATGTCTAAATTTGAATCCATAACCGGATTTTGGCTCTTTTCGTCAATGTTAACAATATATCTGGGCTGTGTTTAGCAATTCTATAGTTTTCCATCTATGAAAAGCAACTAATTCCCATGTTTCGGCTGCTTTTGACCGTTTTTCCAGTTATCGAATTCCTACGTAGGAAATAAACTAGATTATCTGCACGTTCAAGAACTGGTCCACCGGTGACAGTTTATTGCCACGTAGTCCCTCTGATGGAAACGTTCCAGGTGCGATATCATTGCATCATCACCAAAGAAAGTAATATATTGTGTACAGCTGTTCCGAAGGATCTGGGCACTGCACTATAAAGAAGCACAGACTTACATGGATGCAAAGCTGATGACGAAACTGCCGAACGCGTACTCTGTTACAGTGCTGCTCTCGCAACTTTAAGAAGATCCACAATGGCAGATTTCTGGCCTAACATGGCTAGAATTAACAGCGACCCAATTGTGAACGTCCTTAAGTTCGTTGAGAAGCTCGAATGGCTTGAGAGACACCTGATATGGGAAAACTGCTTTTGGAGGTAGTACAATAAGCCCACTTTTTGCGGCCTAAGTGCGCGTGGGTTATCTTACCCTCCTCTTTTAATCCAGAATTCGGGTTTGACATAGCACGAATTCAAGGACTAACCGATGGAACAGTTTCCAGCCAAGTATTTTAAACAATCGTATATCATTACTATAATGAAATATCATCATTTAGTTTGAAATTGCATTAACTATCTGTTTCTCATATAAAATACCAATAAATAATTAAGGATGAATTGTTTCAGATTAATATACCTTGTGGAAACCCTAAGATATAAATAAAAATGAATATGTGATCGCTTATGCAGTATGACCAACAAACTTTTCAGGGCAGTGCAAAAAAGGGTTGGCTGTATATTTATATAAGCTAAACGGTTTATATCATTTACTACAATTACTTTATAATAATTATCAACGTATGTTTTAATTGCAACAGTTATTTATTATTCTAGCTTCTAGAACACAAAGTATTTACATATGAAAATATAATTTTGCAGCCGCATGAAATGTTTCTGTAAAACGTTCAGTGTAAAATTTATAAAATTACATTCGGTTTCGTAGGATATTTGTTAATGTTGATGTTGCTAGTTTGTATTATGTGATTGCTTCAGGCCCCCGAACACATACAAAAAAACAACTCTAGTCAAATAGCTTTTGTTTGTTATTGTTTTATCTAATGTAATTTAGAGAGTTGAAGAAAGTCAATACCAGTAAAACATATATTAGAATTAGCCGCATTTTTTTAAGATGACAGTTGAATGCATTAATTTATTTCGGATATAACATATTTTTAGTATACAAGGATGGTTCATCAATTATTGTCCCTACGATAGAAGGTATTGACCAACAAATTAATAATTTTCTTTCTCGAAACGTCAGTTATACATACATCTATGCCAAGTTGTAGGTGCCTGTCTTCTTCTTTATAAAAGTTATACTCTTAACATAACTCTGATGCTGATGATGTTGTTGAAATGGAAAAGTTCGAGACAAGGGCCGTGATAATTTACCTTTTCAAGAAGGATTTATCATGTGATATTATGACATGTCCCGAGTGCTAGGTGATTCTACTGCATCATATTAAGTAATTAAGAATTGGTGCGGGGATTTCAAATTAAGAAGTACGTCGTATCAACATACACCAAGTGCTGGACCACCAAAACCTGTTATTACCCAAGAAAATATTGATTTGGTCCATGATATGGTACTGAGTGGTCGAAGAATTACAGTCAAATATATTGTTGAGACATGTGGCTTTTCCGTTGCAAGCGTGGAGAACATTTCGCACGAAGAATTAGGTCTGATCAGAAGCTGGCCAAGATTCTCACTGCTGGGAGCAATTCGAGATTAGTGGACACGGATTTGGATGAATTTTTGGAAGGATTTGTAACTTCTGATAACACCTGGGTTCATCACTTTGATGCAGAGTCAAAACGGCAGTTTATGGAACGGCAGCATCGTGGTTCCCCACCCTCACGAAAGTTTCGTGCGACTTCATCGACCGGAAAGGTCAGTGTTTTGGGATTCTGATGAAGTTCTTATTGTTGATTATTTACCACGTGGTAACACAATAGCGGGAAGTTATGACGCAAACCTCATACCAAAACTTCGTTCCATCAAGACAACGCTGCCGCTAACAAGAGCTGTATTTCTATGGCTGCTATCAGCAATGCTGGATTTGAAACTTTAGAACAACCGCCATATTTGCCAGATCTACCCCGAGTGACTTTCCCAATTAAAAGAACATCTTCGGGGACTAATTTTTTGACAGTGAAGAGATAATGGCTACTGTGAATGCATGGTTTGCAGTTGAGGACAAAGGATATTTTTTCTAAAGGTAAAGCTCTGCATCATCGTTATACTAAGTCTGTTAACCTTTTAGGGGTTTATGTTGAAAAATAAAGTTGTTTTAAATGTCTAAGTTATTTTCTTCCATATCAGGGACAATAAATGATGAATCACCATTGTATACAATGTATACTACTTTTTTAATTATAACAAACAATTAAAAGATTTTGCCTAACATCTTAATTTAAAATTAAAAGTTTATAGTATCTGATGTTGGATTATCATAATCTAGAAATATTTTTCTAGGGACACGCCAGGAAAAATAAGAATCTTTTTTAAATGATTTTTCACGATTGCGTCCAGATGGATTAGGTTAGGAAGACCAGAATTATATAATATGGTAATCTGCCACTGATAAAAATCCATTGTAAAATCATTTACAGCTCATCGCTAAATGTATGTGAATTTTAGTGACCGCAAACATTTTGCTTCTCTGCACGGATTTTAATGTAATTCGCGAGTATGTAGTAGATTGTAGAACATAGAAATATTTCCCAGTCCGGGGCTTAAAATTTTCTTCGTCCCTTGCTAAGAAAATTTTCTTAAACTTAATGCACTTATACAATTGTGTATAACACAGCAAGAACATGAATTATATTAACAATAAGAAAAAAGTACGGATTCAATTCAATATATATCAGCCCCTATGGCATAAACAGGCTTGATACATTAGCTAGTAAACCTATTTTTAGTATACATCGTAAAACTTGAACTTGTACACCTTCTAAACAAAAGTGAAAATGTGTTGCTAAGTAATGTCACCTAAATTTGCATATCTGCATTTAATTCATCAAACACACAAATTAGAGACATTCGGTGATTTATATCCTTACACACCCAAACCAGTTTAACTACACAAAAGTACTTTGTTAGTGTTAAACCCTCGAAGGTCGGTGAGGAACTATATAAACTGCGGTTCTGCTATCAATCAGTATCAGAAATTCGTCTTACAACACGAAATAACAACCAACAAATTCAACAATGAACACCTTGGTAAATAAAAGTTAATAATATTTTGTGTTCTGTGTCTAATAGCATCTTCTCCAGGTACTTGCTGTTGCCTTCGCTTTGGCTGTAGCTTCCGTTCAGGCCGGATATCTAGGAGGTGGACTAGTTCACTCCGGAGTTGTTGCCTCCCCGGGATTAGTAGCTGGTCCAGTAGTACGTACCGGGGTTGTTTCTTCTGGACTTGTAGCTGCACCTGGACTCGTTGGTCATGGGGTTGTTAGATCCGGACTTCTTGGAACCGGACTTGTTGGAACCGGACTTGTTGGAAGCGGACTTGTTGGAAGCGGACTTGTTGGAACCGGACTTGTTGGACACGGAGTTGTTAGGTCTGGACTTATTGGAACCGGACTTGTTGGTGCTCGCACCGTAGTTGCTGGACCAGCATTAGCTGCTCCTCTTGCCGCCCCAATTTGGTAAATCACCAGGAAAATTTTAAATCACATGCACAAAATGTTTATTTATTTATGTACTCCATCAATAAAGTTCAGGCAGTAACAAAAGTAGCAGTTGTTATATACTAGACTGGGATTTTTATGAAATGGTTTAAAGCTTCAATATATCGAATAATAATGCTGGGATACCAAAATTCGCCAAATCCTCAGATTGCATCTTTAATGACAGTAGAAATTTGAACTTTTAAAAGATATTAAAACGATACTTTAATTATTTACAGGCAAGCAAATTGGCTACTGTATTACAATTACTATAGATTTCCATCATACCTAACTGTAAAGTTGAGGGAATCCATGCGCATATTGCACCTTGGCAACAGTAGCGACACAACTACAAAACTGTGGAACAGGGGCTTTAAAAGAATTACTCCAAATTGCTTAACGTTAATGTTAATTAGCACAATTTGCTGGGGTATTGATAGCAATAATTGTAATTGCAGAATATATCTGTAAATACAGTGATATAATCAGGAAACCATAAACTGCGGAACAACTGCTTTCGAAGATTGCAGCAAATTACATAACGTTAACGTTAATTAGCTCAGATTGTTGGAGTATTACTATTAATAATTGTAATTATTGTACTGTATTGCTATAAACCTAGTGATACAACTAGAAATCATCAACGGTTGGCGACTTTAAAAGAATTGCCAAATATCGCTTAATCATAACATTGGTTATTAGAATACCAATAGTAATAATTCTAGTGTTAGAGTATTGCTGAAAACTATTAATAACAGGAATTTAAATAATGTTTATTTAATTATTGGTAGATTTATCAACCTACTTTTCATAAGTAGAACGATGATACAAGTCAGCTCTTTAAGAGGAGTATGCTTGGTGTATTATTCCTAATATACTTAATATATAGTTATACAGTGCGGTCGTAAAATGTCCCCCACCTTCTAAGTTTTGAACGACTTGATATTTCTTCAGAAAATTTTATGTGCTTTAATGGAAGGCTACTTTTTAGCCCATATTTAAATTTTATAACTTTCAAAATGATGGCTAGGCGCCATTTTGAAATGTTTTTTTAAATGGCAATGGGAGCCGAGTGACACCTCATTTGAAAGGTATATTAATTCGTCTGATGCTTGAATTTCATAAAAAAATATTCATCCAGAAAAAATGACAGACGATTGAAAATAAAAATGTTTATGGAAAAAAAAGGCACCCGAAAACGTTTGCGATATGCGATGACCTGGACACGTGCTGGAAAGTGCCATAAGGAACAGTTGTTGCCCTCGACCAGGCCAACAAAATATCCGGACCGCAACTCGCAAAATTTTCCGGGTGTCTTCTTTTTTCCATAAACTTGTTATCGTCAATCACCTGTCATGTTTTTCTGGATGAATAATTTTTTATGAAACTCAAAGATCAGACGCATAATTAAATTACTTTTCAAATAGGTGTCACTCGACCGCCCTTGCCATTTAAAAAAATATTTCATTATAGCGCCTAGCCGCCATTTTGAAAGTTACAATATTTAAATATATACTAAAAAGTAGTATTTCGCCCCCCATTAAAGCACACAAAATGTTAGATATACATTGTTATAGACCTTAGCTATTTGTCCAGAACTATAATTATAACTACATTAATTGTTCTCGAGATGTTCTGCTGTCACGTTTCGTAGTGGTATATAAAAGTGTGTGCGAGAAAAATTCAAGTTTGCTACACGGAAATGTTTCGGGCAAATAGCTAAAATCTATAACTATATCTAATAACATTTCCGTGTAGCAAAGTTGAACTTTTCTCGAAAACACTATTTTATTTAGGTACCACTATAAAACATCACAGCAGAACATCCCGAGAAAAATTAATTTAGTTAGAGAAAAGATTTGCATCTAGTATGGATTTACTACAGTTTAAAAAGTGACTTTATATTTTATGACCTAGTAAAGTGTGTAAAGTATAAGTACTACCTATATATCACCGACAAATAATTAATAATGAATGATTTGACTTCAACTGGTGAACTATATTCGCTTAATTAATTATGATGATGATGGTGCTGCTGTAGTCTATCATAATTTTAAAAGAATAATGACATTGTTTAAATATTCGTGTTTGTGGGTTGTTGCTTTAGCCATATATAACTATATACTAAGTACATTAGGAATAGTGCACCAAGTATATTCTCTTAAAGAGCTGTCTTGTATCATTTTCCTACTCTACCATTAGAATTATTACTGTCGGTATTCTAACTATTTGTACTAACCAATGCTATGATTGTGGGATATATTGCAATTCTTTTAAAGTCGACAACCATTCAATGCTTTCTAGTTGTATCACTGTGTTTCTAGCAATACAGTACAATAATTACAATTATTAATAGTAATACTTCAACAATCTCAGCTAATTAATGTTAACGATATGTAATTTTCTGTAATCTTCTAAAGTAGTTGTTCCCCAGTTTATAGTTTCCTGATTATATGACCATATTTACAGCTATACTTTGCAATTACAATTATTGCTATCTATACGCCGACAATGCTAATTAATATTAACGTTAAGCAATTTGGAGCAATTCTTTTAAAGCTCTTGTTCCACTTGTTTTACGAACAACTTTGTTGGAGCCTATTCGTTCTCAAAGACCCAAACTGCCGACTGTTGCTTTCAGCATATCATACCCATAGTACACCCATGTTTCATGAACTTTAATGATTTTGTACACCAAATGAGACGATCCATTGTCAAGCGATCCAGTGTAAATCTGTATCATGCACCATGCCACACGGTTATCTTTTTTAATTGAAGTCAAATTATGGGGAATCTAACGGTCTCAAAACTTACGTACCATCTAATTTTTGTGTAAAATGGTGTCAATTGCTTTCACGCCAATCCTTAAAGTTGCTTGAATACTCCTGACAGTAACGTGCCGGTCCTGTTCAATCATGTATCGTACAAGACCAATATTCTTTTCGGTAACTACCATTTTTGGCCTAAGACATCGAAAGTTGTCATTTAAGGAAAGTCGACCACGTCGAAATTCATTGTACTCCCGCTTTACAGTAGTTAAGGAGCATGACTTGTCACCAAACACTCGATTGATTTCCTCAAAACGTTCTTTACGGCTTAAGCCACGCGTGAAATTGTAAAAAATCATAGCCCGACAATGCTCTTTATTCAATTCCATGATTTCTCGGGGAATGGATTACTTTATAATTATGTATTTTAAAAACCTTCAAGTATATTTGACAATTTGACAACTTTCACTACAATTAGACAACTACGCTAAAATGTCAAGCAAAATTTGTTTCAAAATATCACAGCCCTTCTAGATAGGTTCAGCGGAAGGAGAACAGCCCTCGTATATTGGGCAAACTGAAGGTAACATTGAGATATGGTTTAAAGATCATGTAGCTCGTGTCAAAAATCATAGCTTTGATAAATAAAGTGTTGCCCAACATATTTATGAGACAAGACATGGTATAAAATTGGTAAATCTATAATTGTTAAGGGAAATTTCTTCAACAAAAGAAATGAATTGCTATGAGAACATTCACATTTTCTAAAATAAGGAGGATATTTTAAATTTCTTCTTCCTCTATTCTTCAGACATGGTCGCCGTCGTCAACAGCCTCTCCCACTGCTGAGCACTGGCTCTGCTATATATAGTATTGGCATCACCTTTTTAATTATACGTATACATTTTGGCTACAAAAGCATTGAAAAGTAGTTTACATTTATACTACATTCTATATTACATATTATAATTTTTGGGAAACGTAGTTTTTCAATTTTTAACTGTATACGGTAATCTTTATGTGTATGCTGCTAGATAATTTTATTTGTAAGTCGTCTGTATAAACATTTAATAAGGGTGTATAATAATTGTGTTCTTGGAAATTTCCGCATTAGATCTGAAATTTAAAATTATTTTTAAACTTTTAAGACGTAGATTAGGTGTTCCAAATGCGTCCTTATAATTTTCTATAATACATCCGTTTGTGGGCCGAATTACTTGCGTTGAATGTGCAATTATAATAGCCATAAAAATACAGAGGAAAAGAAGACGGACAATTGAGTTCGAATTTCCACAGGAAAGCTTCTAAACTTACAGATTAAATATCAAATAAATTGCAAAATATCAGTAAATGGTCGTTCTATGGTGGGGTAGATAACAGCTTCACTAAATTCACTAAATTTATTCAAAAACAAACACAAATCTCTTCTAGATTACATAAAATAATTACACCCTACAATTCATAATAAAATTGCGCTTACGCCAACACGAAAGAATTACGCCTGTAAAAAAAATAAGTTAATATTATATAATATAACAGGCGGTCAGGGACAATCTGTCAGCGCGTTAGGCTTCTACGCTGAAGGTCTGAGGTACAATTCCAAACTCCGGAAAATCGGATTTTTAACGACTGTTTCTCCTCGCAAATCAATGACAAACCAGAGAGCTATTTTCCTTAGTACATCTTATCTAGAGAAGTATTTCCACTGCCCGTGGTTCAGAGCTTACGGTAAACTGTAGGTTCTCCATGTTTGTGCTACTCTAAAACGCGTAACTCAGACATAGGAGTGAAGACCGCTACGTCACGTAAATACAAACCACTGAAAAAAGAAGATAATATAAAAGACTATCAGAATTAATAATATTTAAGGCTTGCTAGGACTGAAGGGCTAAGTGTTACGTGTGGTCTAATTTGCTACATGGTGTTGAGGCTTGGACGTTAAAGAAAGCAACTATGAAACGAATAGAATCATTCGAAATGTGGACAATAAGAAGAATTCTAAAAATATCTTGGACTGAAAGAGTGAGCAATGCTGAAGTATTGAGAAGAATAGGAAAGGATAGAGAATTATTAAGTACAGTTAAAAAAGAAAGACTGCGTACTTTGGACACATACTCTGGAACACTAAATATAAACTACCACAGTTAATAATTAAAGGAAAACTTGTCAGAAGAAGAGCAGTGGGAAGAAAGAGACTATCACGGCTCCGAAACATAAGAACGTGGACTGGAATGAACGTCGAACAACTCTTCCGAACGGCGAATAACAGAGAACAATTTAACCAGGTGGTCGCCAACCCCTGAATAGAGACGGCATTGGAGAAGAAGAAGGGCTGAAACACAAAGTAAAAAGGGCTGCAGCGTTAAGCCATTATCTAAAACAAACTGTATATTTTTGTATTAAGAAATACTCCATTGTCAGCTTGTCCGAATAACCTTAAACAAAATATTAAATCAATAGTTATAACTAAATCACGTCGAGCCTAAACACCTCTTGAAAAAGTGTTATATTTCACAAAAGGACACTCTAAACGTAAGAAGGGTAAACGCTCTGTTTTAGGGTGCAGCGAGTGAACGGTTTCAAATTACCAGGATGTAGGGTGAGCGATTTTCTATTTCTATGCACTACGCATCTCCCCATTCTATCAGACAAATAAAAACTGATGTAGAATACGTTCAGTAAAGTTTGGTTCACTAATTAGTTCCAACATTTTATGTTCTACGTTTTGTCAATCACAATAAAGAAAGTATATACAGAATGTCCACGACCAACCCGAACGTAGGCAAATAAAAGGCGAAAATAGACTTTCGTCAATACGGTCTTCTCAGATACTTTGAATTGAATATGTCCCATTTAAACATTAGTACAGCAACTGCTACAGATGACTGTTATTAGGGTGCTAAATGGTTCAGGTGAAACCGTTTCTTAAATTAAATGAAATATCTTATTCGGTTACCGCCTCTACTACTGGCAGTAATCGTTTGTCGAGAGTCGAGACGAGAAGCTCAGTGATCGAGCAGTTGTGTCATCTGCTTGGCAGGCGAATCTTTTTTAAGTACATTTGATGTTACCAACTATTAATTATATGTATAAAGGTAAAATAATACAATAATTGGAACATTTGGTATTAAATATTCCCCATCCCAAATTAATACATCCATCAACAAATATTATGTGTTGCTGATTCGAATCCAGGCCTATACAATAACAATAGACCATCGTACTGAATATTTGACTTCCTCACGTCAGTACCCCATAAAGAGTAAAAATTTTCTAATTTAATTTAAAAATATGTAAAAGTTTAAATAAATGGATCGCTTAATGGCTGTAATTAATATCTGCTATTGCGAACTAAAATTTAAACACAAATTATTGAATTTTAAATTCGCTGGGAAGATAACATAGCACACAACTATATTTTGCCATGTTACTTTGCTATTTGTGTGGACACTCTGCATAGATAAAATATTAATATAGTATTATGCAGTATAATCCAAATAAACTTTGGAAAACCCGTTACCACCACGATATTTAGATCATATAAATACGTATTTCGGCAACTAAGCTGCCATCTTCAGTAGGAACTTGAACTAACTAAACTAACTTGGCTAAGGAACACTTCTGGAGATAAGTCCTTCACCAAGCCAACAGTTGAAGTCCTATGCTATTGATCTAACAAACAAACGCTTAAATACTAAATCCCCGTTTCTTTTGTTGAAGACACTTGTTTTAACAATTATAGATTTTCCAATTTTATACCTCCCCTTGTCTCGTAAATATGTTGGGCAACACTTTATTTATCAAACCTATGATTTTTGACATAAGCTACATGTTCTTTAAAGCTGATCTCAATATTATGTTAAGTTTGCCCAATAAATTTTCTATTACAATGAGAACAGTCAATTTCGTAAATCGCCGACTTTTCCAAGGTTTTCACAAAATACAATTTTGGAATTGACTTATTTGCATATTTTAGCCTTTGGTTGAGGGATGGAATGGAATTTTGATGAAATTTCTGATGATTTCTTCAAAGTGGGAACTTTGTAAAGTCGTGGAATTATGAACATTTAATCTTAGCTTACGTTTTCTAATTAAATTATCAATGATATCTGGAGAGAAAACATTGTAGGGAGCAATATTTTTGATTTACGAATACTTAGTTAGTCCAACGTACACTTACTACAAGACAGGACCGTTGTCCACTTGTAACAATTAATGACATACCTCTACCGACAAGATCAGAAACAAAATATCTTGGACTCATCCTTGATCAAAAGCTCACCTGGAAAACTTGATAAAGCAACTACACGACGTAGGTTTCATTGCTAGAAGATTACATAGAACCTGGTTCCAAGATCTAGTAACGAAGAAATAATATTCTATAAAGACAAATATCAATGGATGTGTTAGGTGTAAAAACTTATTTTGCTGTAAACTGTATATATTTTGGTGATTCGAATAAATAAAGATTTTAAAGTCGCATTCTTGACCTCGAGAGAGTGGAAATACGCAGCAGACGTCTTAAGTACGGGGGCGGACGAAAGAAAGCCCGGGTGCGAAGATGAGATGGTTGTGACATCTTGTTTGGATTGCACGTGTTATGCATGTAGCTAGCTAATTATTATAGTGCACTAGTGATTGAATATTCTGGTATGTAGCTACAATTAGATAAAGTGTGATTGCTGATCAGTATTGCTCGTTATATGAGTGTGGTTGTGATGGAGAGAGCTCTGTGATTGAGAGATCTCAGAGTTTGGCCAGGGGATATTGAAAGCTTGTACAAGTGTGGCTAGCCACGGTAGTTTAAGGAATTGCTGGGGCAGTTGCCCTAAAGAATCCTGTGTTACATGTTTCGTGCTGGCCAGTTCGCACGGTTGTCACAGGGACATAGGTGGATCTAATCAATCCCCTATTGGCACCTTAGGGTGCACAGAATTGGTCGGAACAGTACGATTCCACGGAGCAGTAGACTCCAGAATCCTGTGACATATACGTTCTTTGCAATTCGTCGTGTGTCACAGGGACATAGGGGATCTAATCAATCCCCTATTGACTCTATCGAGAGTGCGCCAGTGCTACTGGATTTCAGGTGTTCAAATGGTATTAAAACAGAAGTAATTGTCAAATGATCAATGATGTGGAAGTTAACAATCACCTGAGCGGTCCAATCAAAGGGTTAATTATTCCATCCAAGTGTTACCAGTAACCTCCCCATTCAACGGAGTGAAGAGGGGTGGGCCCCCCGGTGAGTTATACTACAGTACTTAATAACAGCAACAGATTGGTGAGTCCTTTTCTTTTTCATGTTTCCATATGTGGTGTCGCTCATTTGCAACCCTCGTCTGTGAATGGTCCAAGCACGGCTCAATTCCAACACTCTAACCTTACGATAAGTATACAAGAAATATGTGAAGCTCCTAACACTTGTAATGTAAATATAAAAAAAACTGAGTATTATTTCTTGTATACAGAACCACATTCGTTCGTTTCTTAAATAAAATATTTTGTGTCAAACATATGGGCAATCCTACTTTATCATGTATATTCGGGAGTTACCAGATTTATATTAAGTTTTTGTTCATATTTGACTATTTAAGATTGGTAATGTTTTCGATTACATTATTTAGACGTCACAACAATCGTGTCATTTTAATTGTTATGCAACAGAATTAATTACATTTACGTATTTTAAGTCTGATTAGGACTGCTTACATTACATTTGAAAACAATGATTTGAGTGACTGATTATACATTTGTTTACATTGTTTATCTTCCTCTAAACGTCAAAGTCTAATCCTTTACATTAATCGTTTTCTTTGGAAAAGGCGGGGATTTACGAAATTGACCGTTCTCATTGTAATGGAAAATATATTGGGCAAAATAAACGTAATATAGAGATTAGATTTAAGGAACATGTAGCTCATGTCAAAAATCATAGGTTTGATAAATCAAGTGTTGCCCAACATAATTATGGGACAAGACACGGTATAAAACTGGAAAATATAAAATTGTTAATGGTGTCTTCAGCGTAAGAATTCAATTGCTATGAGAGCATTCATATTATCAAAAATAGGGGGGATATTTCAAATTCAGATAATGGGCAAATTCATAACTCAGATTCATATGTTAAAAATAATCCCTTAACCGGTTAGGCAACTTTAAAAGAACCTTAACGGGGATTTAGTATTTAAGCCTTTGTTTGCTAGATTATTAGCATTAGATTTCAATTGTTGGCTTGGTGAAGGACTTATTTCCAGAGGTATTCCTCAGAAAAGTTAGTTTAGTTAGTTCAAGTTCCTACTGAAGGTGGCAGCTTACTTGCCGAAATACATATTTAGATGTCTAAATATTGTGGTGGCAAGGGGTTTCCCAAAGTTTATTTACTTAAATCACGTCTCCAATCAGTCCTATTAGTATAATCCAGCACAGGACGATTCCTTTATTTGTTTAAAAACGTTAATCTGTGACTTATTTCTTGATTTAAATAAGTTATTGTTCCCTTTCTTTAGAATTAGAAACATAATGTATGCTTCTAAATAAGAAAGTTACAGAAGTTGTTGACTCCCATGTGTAGTTAACACAACTGCATAATTGACTAAATAGAACTGCGAAGTATTAAAGAAAGCCTAAGAAATGCCGATAATTTTGTTGAATTAAATGGCAAATAGAAATAGCAATTTAAACGTAATTTTTAATTAATTTAAAATACCATCAACAATGATTCATAATCGTCCAATTACAAATACGCTGTATTGCTACAATATTATAAAATATTTTTAAAATAAACTTATGCCGTTTCAATATACTACAATAAAATTACAAATGGAAGAACTAAATATGGATCATATTACGAGCATCCGACAGCTCCTTAGTGTCACTGTGGCTACGTTAAATAATTAATTTGTTAACTGATAAAATATTTGCTTAAAACATATTTGTGTATATCGAAACACTATTTCATTAACAGAGAAAACCTCGAACTCGCTTGCGTGACATGGCCCTGATAACACACATAGAAATACCGTAGTATAACTACTAAAAGCACATAAATTACCAAACTAAGGTTGTGTGATTGCTAAGGTCATGGCACAGTGAACCTCTATGGTCCAATACAGTCTTCTGTAATTTGATTAATCGCATTTAGTGTAAGCCACCAACCCTACATAAACCCTATTTAATGATTAATTGTTACATATGTTGAAAACATAAATTTAAAGATTTCTTATGATAGGAGGTATTTCGTCGTGGAATATTGTATTATCTAACATTTCCGCTACAAGGTGAACCCGTGTGAATCTGCACCGCTACATCTGTGCATGCATAGCAGCTATTCATCCACAAAAATAATTTCTCTGCATTTATAGAACTAATTTGTCGCTGTATATGCTTTATTATCGGTTGGAAAAAGTATTCTTAATACCTACATAAGGTTTTCTTGTTCGTCAGATAAATAATATTAGTTTGTATTAAAAAATTAAACCGCCATTAAAAAGGTATTTTACAGAAAATAATTAAAACGCGTTAACATTCACAAATAAAATAATTTTGACATTTTGTTAATAGTTCCAAGGGGCGCTTCGTGAAGCTGCTCGATAACTGAGTTTTCCTTTTCTTTCAAAAATGTCATAATTGCGTTCGTTGCTACTATTAGCAATGTTTTTCGTAATTCACAACAGTTTTTAACGCCCCTAAATAACAAAATTAAAATAACAAAAAAATTGTAAATCAATTAGGTACAATGGAAAAAGATATAGTTTCCTTTAATATTTTTCATAAACAAAATTTGTAAAATTGTAAATTTTCAAATAATAACAAATTACTTTTATTTACAGGCACAGATTTTTTACAAATATATTGAACACTACAAGTTAATATTTAGTTTCAATTTGCATCATCACACTAAAATTTGTTCGTAATATGAACTGGACTAATGTTAGGAATGTAATAACAGGACAAAAAATTTCGGTAATGATATTTTGTTTACTTGTTCAGGTTCATATAACCAGCCTCGTTTTAGGTTGTTTCCACTGCCGTCGCTCTATATTAATCAATAAATTCTTCATTAGTTGTTATTTCAATATTTTATCCAGCCCAAACAATTCTGCTGGCAGATCCCTAATCTTAATATTCTAATCTTATATTATATCGGCGTCTGCATCAAAAATTTTACGCCGTAAATATATTATCTTATGCAGCGCAATTTTTTGCTTTCCTACTATGTATTAAATAATTTCAACATTATGATGTAATTATCTGCAAAGTTGTGTATTTCGCCTTCCAAAGACTATTTGTCGTTCTGTTTTTGATAGGTAGCATTTACTCACTGACCTTTCCAACATGTTTCCATGAAAATATGAAACAAGAATGTATTTGTCCTATTTTTCAGTAATATGATGTTATCTTTAGAAAAATTGCGTTTGCTAAAGCTGTCACCGATGGTTAGTTACATCTTAACTGTCAAAGTAGGGATTTTTTACTATTCAAATAGTTTTTACCAAACAGTGACTTAACCTTTACACCCCATCCGTTTAAAATGTAGATTATCTAACAACCTACTGAAACCAATAAGTACATTACGTTCTGCTACGCCTAAACCAGTTAAAAAAAATCGGGGGGAATTAGAATTTCCAAGGATGGCGATTCGCTATATAAACTGCAGTACAGCTTCAACAGCATTAATTAAATAATCAGCTTCTTCTAAAGCTCAAACCACCAACCAACCACACAAAAATGAACGCATTCGTAAGTAATTTTAAAATAGTTTTCGTGTAATTGCTAAGATTAACATTGCAGGTAGTTGCCTTCTTCGTCTCCATGGCTGTGGCCGCCGTCCACGCCGGAAATTTGGGACTCTCCATTGGCTCCCCCATTATCAGCTCTAGAGTAATTGCCGCTCCAGCTTTGGCTGCTTCGCCCCTTATTGCTTCTCGGAGCATCATTGCTTCTCCAGCTGTCGCCGCTCCTTTGGGTCTTGGTTTAGCTGGTGGTCTCTCCGCCGCTCCTTTGGGTCTTGGACTTGGGCTTGGGGGAGCTCACTTATCCGCCGCTCCTTTGGGTGTTGGCATTGGTAGTGCCCACTTGGCCGCCGCTCCTCTGGGTGTTGGCATTGGTAGTGCCCACTTGGCCGCCGCTCCTCTGGGTGTTGGCATTGGTGGTGCCCACTTGGCTGCAGCCCCTCTAGGTCTTGGTCTAGCTGGTGGTCTAGCCGCCGCCCCCATTGGTGGTTCCATCTGGTAATTTCACAACAAACTGTGATACCTATTTGTTAAATAACTTAACATGGCCCACCTCTAGATTGTTGAGTTAAAACCATGTAAAATAGTGTTACTTATTTATTGCAATTCGTCCATATATTAAATACAGTTACATATTATATAATTGTTTTATTGAAAATGTGCGAGAGAAGAAAGCTACTACAAGCTCACCCAGCAATAAGAGATTAAATTTCATCATTCGAACAGTTTCTAAATTCCAAGGTTTAAATTTTATGCAATTTTATTGCAAGTGTGCAAAGTTGTTTTATCTCATAAGAAGATAATTCCCAGAATGGATCTTGAAGCCATTCTGGATGTAAACGTACTTAAAAAAAGGTCGGCCTGCTGTACACATGGTGAAAAATGGTAATCTCTTTTCACAATGGTTTCAGTTTACGAACAGTAAACACTTTTTCATTCTCCTACATTCATTGGACTTCCATTGTTGACTTAGTGCAGAACTTATATCTAGAGGTACTTTTCAGCTAAGTTACTTTAGTTGTTTCAAGTTGCTACTGAATTTGGCAACTTAGTTGACGAAGTACATATATGGATGTTGTAAATATCGTGGTGGTAAGTGATTTTTCAAAGTTTTAAACACTTTCTGTTAGGCTTATAATATTCATAACAGTCATATTGTAACTTTGAATTCTCAACTTCAATGTTAATAATATAATTAGTAACTTTAGAATACAGAGCTGTCGTGTTTCATTAAACGTATATATGATGCCTGTATGCTTTCCCTAATTTTCGTATATTTTTTGTATGTGAAAACCTTTTTTTTTTACTATATGTCTTTCTGATATAAGAATAAGTTCGAGAACTTTATAATGCAAGTGTTAGCACAGTTATACCATCATTTTTAAAAACAGTCAGTAAAATATGATTTAGATGCCACAAATAAGGGACCGCGGTGGTCGAGTGCGAGAACGCACTGACCACTCGAGGTCACACTGAATTGCGCTTGTTCCGGCGTGGTTTCGAATCCCCGCTGGGGCGACCGCAATTCAGTTAGTTAAGTTTAGGGTGCATGCTGCATGAATGGTTAGTGTGTAAGGGACGCCCGCACCCCCTGAAGTAATGCGAAAGCGGTTCCGGGGGGGAACGGTAGTATGAATGTGTGAAAAAAAAATGCCACAAATACCTTGCCTTAGGTATTCAAGGACTTATGTTTATACAACAATTTTTGGCAATAATAAAATGGTTCTTCATATTCTCATAAAATATACCAATTTTTAAGTTCTCTATAATTTGAATAATAAAAATAAAACTAATATCACAAAAAAATTAAAAATATCTTTGCTTACAATATAAATATGTTTTTGTCTTGACATTCCCCAAATATTGTCAACCAATGAGCAATATACGATAGTTCGATAAGTTATATACTATCTGAAACCAGCCACATTACTACAAGAAAATACATTATCAAGATTAATTTAAAGAAATTGTTTTCTTTGACATTATAAAGGAAGGTTATGTACTCGTATAAGTGGTACCTACTGTTGTATAGCACAATATATCGCACAAAATAATGTTAGAAATTAGTGCTGCCGGTGAGATCGAGAAATTTCTCGTCTCGTCTCGTTTTGCTTGCAAGAATAGAGACAAGACTCTAATTCTATAATATTACGATAAACGACCAGACGCGAATTTATAGTAGACTCTCGCAGTGCTCAATAGATGTTAAAATCATGCTTTAAAACAAGAACACTTAACATCAAAAAACATTTTAATGTTATGCAATTATTTTACTTTCAGGACAATTCTTTTTAATAGCTACTTACCAGTAACCATAACAGTTCGGTAATGCCATTTTCCTATCTACGACAATATAATGCTTCCGTTAATTTTGTCAAATAATTAATTACCCACAGATATTATCGTGTACGTTTACGTTTCTGCTAAAAGCAGCTTAGCTTTTCCGAAGTGCCTTAACGGTAAAAATGCTAAGACAGCCTTTTGAAATGGACTGTCATTTCCAGTATTTTACAAGCATTTAAGTAACTATTTTAGAGATTTTTAGTAGGACTGGCTAGCTAAAGAGCATGACCCAAGGCATATACTACTTACTGTATGCACGGCGTCGTACCCCGAAATGACTTCTTAAAGTTTAAAAGGTTTATCTATAGGCGTGATTCAATGTGATTCTTATTTCAAAGAAGAAAAACCCATTATCTAGCCGGTACTGCTACCAACTAATTTTCAAATCTGGACAAATTTTGTGTACATACACGTTAAAACATCGCAAGCATCAGTAGTGTTTGCAAAATAAATTTACGAATGTAATAGAATTTAATTTAATATAGACAGTGGGAAAAATTAATTCGTTTAAGTCAAACTACCATTCAGCAATAACTTCTGCAAGCATGCGGAATAGGTGCAAATTACGTTGACATCTGTGAGAAAACTGTTAAAATACTCATGTGACTGCCGATAAAGTAGAATTCTAATAAGATTGTATAGCATTAAGTTATGCATACGTTCGTAGTGCGTTTATTTATTTATTTTACATGAACGCACGACAAAGCAAACAAGCTGCAGCAATAAAAAACGCGAGAGAGATAAGAGAAAGTGCGTACAGGGGTAAACACATTCTTCTCTGCCCGCTGTGATTGTTAATAAACACTAATAATCGCTCGTTTGCGCATCGACGCGAGGCCGACTTTATACAACATTCTGTAGGTTTTAGAACATAAATCTACAGAATTTTGTACAAAATATTGAATAAAATTTTGCTGTATGACATGACACAGAATTTTGTACAAATACTTTGAACAAAATTTTATACAAAATTCTGTGCCGTGTCATACCGGCCTAAAGAAACATTAGAAATGGAGAATCTCCTAGCAATACGCCTCGGTGGACCCTCTATACTTTTCTTCCTCATAACGCTTCCCGTCACCCCTACATAAAAATGTATGAAATGTAAATACAAATTGTTAAAAAAACCGTTCTTATGTGGCTGTAGAAAAGCGTATAATAATAACTTTAAACGAAATTATGGTTATTAAATTATTTCCTGGTGAGGTCTCACAACTTTCTGATAGTTTCTCATAAAAATAGATAAACATTGTATAAATTTTAAACATATGGTTATCAGAATAATTCTTCTTTCCTGAAATCTCTATTTTTGTAAAAGAGTATGGCATATATTTTTGATTTTGAATTCTTCTAATTATCCTCTACGGTATTTTCAATTTTATATAGTTTCATACTCCTCTGGTAACTGTTTCCATTTATATTAGAAAATTTGTATATTCTTGTATTTCTTCGAATGCCTTCTTTTTTAAGTGGAGGGTGTATTTTAGGAAACATCTACGAAGTTGGTTTTAGCATGGTTTTCCTGAATAGGGTGCGAAGAATAGCATTTATAAAAATTCTAGTATTTAGGTTGTGAAAAGTTCATTTAAAGGATGGAAGACCCAGGCGACTTCTCTTAAAAGGATTGTTCTGAATAGGCTGCAAAGATAACATTTTTAGAGAAAAATATATTTACGGGAGTACAATTTCTATCAAATAATAAAATATTCTGGGGAGTAGTTGCTGAATACATTACGATATAACTCTATTTTTTATTTTTGGACGGGCTGATATTGATTTAAAAAGGTAAATGATTATGGTGACAGTTTCAGAATAGTATTTCTGAAAATCTTCTTTGTTAAGCAGAAATACTGTTAATATAAAGTTCTTTACTATTATAACTCACTCGTAAACAGTTACGAGACCTTTATCAGAAAATTTGACAGCTTAATGTTAATTTTGTAACATCAAATTCTCATTTTCCCACATACTCAAATTCTCTTGTAATCTTACAATTAACATATGCGCATGTAACGTGCATAATGGTATTTGTACACGGTCCATTAAACACACATATAATAATGTGTCATTACTGACCTGAAATACTGCTTCTGTAATTATATGATTAGAACATGCGTTCCAATAATATACAATCTCGGGACAACACCTAGTAAAGAATATATTAAATGTAATAATTATTGTGTTGCAAAATGTAACAGGAACCATTATCCACAAAGGCATACATATCGTTTGAATGTTTTGTACAAAAGGCTTTGTAACTTTTCAGACAAGTGATTGTAGAATAGGGTTTGTTGCTTTTTCTAAGGCTATTTAAAAATAACGTGTAACCTAATTTGTATAGGAAATTGTTTTATTTTAGAATTCCAAACAAAAATGTATTTGAAATAATTTAAAGGCAGCTTTTTTGCTCAAAATCCAGATCAGTAAAAATATAATATAAATAAGACCTGCCTGGGATATAGAATACCAAAATACATAATACCATATTTTTTATCAGCTTAAAACAGAACAGCGAGGATGCGTACTTTACATAAATTAACACTTTCTTCTAGGTATTATTAATACCACACATGGCTCTTTGAAGCCCTTTGTAATCGATTTCTCTGATCGTTAAGGAGCTTACTTCTATTCAGATGTCTGGATATAAATGTGTCCCTTTGCTTCTCAGACATGCTTTAATATACAGGCTGATCAAACAATGACGCCTGAATTCTGCGGTACGTTGTTGTGGAATATACAGAGTGTAGGAGAAAACTAGAAAAATAACATTTTCAGGACAGCTCTTGAAGGTATTAAGGAACAAAATTAATGAAGAAGAAATTGCGAATAAACGGAGCTTCGAAAGATTAACATTGTTCTGTTTCTTCCTTTCGTGGAAATACCATTCTAATAGTATTTAAGATAGTATTTCCGGCCTCACCTTTTCCACAACCGAATGTTATTTGTAAGTCTCTCGTATTTTGTAGTTCTAAAATGTTTCTTAGTAAGTTATGGACTAATTCAAACTTTATCATAATAAGATAATTAAACAGCGTGAACGAAATATACAAGGTATGTTTTGATGTTCTTAATTGCATGAGTTTGTACTGTATAAAAATAATATGATGTGGATACACAAAGTTTCAAAATTTAAAAAAAAAATAATATTTCAATTTGGCATAATAAAAGTAAGCTTAACAAACAAGTTAGTAATAACTACCGTCTTACATAGATGGGCAGGAAAGCTTTCTATCTAATAATAATAATAGCAGTTGATTCCTGTCACCCAGAAACATGTTTGCAATAAAACTGCATGGTACGTAAACCTTGAAATTTTAAAACTGCATTATGAAACTGGGTTTAGGATTGCTTGCTTATGTTGCACTGTTGTGGACGAAAAATATTCCTTAAGTTGTAACAATAAAACAATTATTTATCATATTGTAACGGTTTTTTATTTATGAGTGAATCGCAATAAATAGTAAACACTATTGCACATGGTTTAACAACAACGATGTAGATGAGCCATGTTTGGTTATTTAACAAATATCACAGTTTGTTTCTGATTTACCAGATGGAAGCAGAGGCCAAAGGAGCACCAGCTAGACCAACACCCAAAGAAGAGACGGACAAAGGAGCTGCAGCTAAGTGGGCACCACCAATGCCAATACCCAAGGGAGCGGCGGCCAAGTGAGCACTACCAATACCTACACCCAAGGGAGCGGCGGCCAATGGAGCGGCAGCCAAGTGGGCACTACCAATGCCAACACTCAAAGGAGCGGCAGCCAAATGACCTCCACCAAGTCCAAGACCAAGACCCAAAGGAGCAGCGGAGATACCACCAGCTAAACCAAGACCCAAAGGAGCGGCGACCGCTGGACCAGCAATGATGCTGCGGGCAGCAAGGGGAGAAGCAATAAGGGGTGAGGCTGCAAGAGCTGGAGCGGCAATTACTCTAGAGCTGATAATGGGGGAAGCAACGGAGAGTCCCAAATTGCCGGCGTGGGCGGCGGCCACAGCCATGGCGACGAAGAAGGCAACTACCTGTAATGTTAAACTTAGCATTTGCCCATAAGTTATCTAAAAACTGTACTTACGAAAGCGTTCATTTTTATGTATGTTTCTTGATCGTTCTTCTTAAACGAAGTTGAAGATTTAATGCTGATTGTAAACGCTAGTAGAGCTTATATAGCACATCATCAACCTTGGAAGTTCCTAACACATACCACTAGACTTAGTGTTTAACTGGTATAGGCGTAGCAGGATATAAATCATAAAATAATGTTCATAACCAACGTAATTCATTCACGATTTTCGGAGGATATTGAGGTTACCCAAGTTAGAAGGATAGATATTTAGGTCAAAATTAGATTTATTGTTAAAGGAAACGAATAATTAACGTTCAGGATACGGTGTTTGGAAACTTTTTAAAAATTAATATTATTAATAATTAAGTTTTTCTCTTCTTTTCGAGTCAAACTCCCATAAAAAAATACATAAATGTAACTCTTTTAAGAAGTATTTAAACAGCTGAGGTATACCAACTGATACTTTTTCCATTTTATCCGTGCCAGTGCTTGACAAAGTGAAGATGACGCTTAGAAACGAAAAAAATCGGCTACAGTAAAATCTTGCATTTATACATATTTCACACGATATTCTAAATATTAATTTTATTAGAGGTTTACAACACTAACAAATAAAATATCTCGACTTTTCTAAACTTTGTAATTCACTTTTACAAAAACACCCGAAGCTTGTAAGTGTTTATTATTCAGAAACACAAAAATAAGCAAGCCAAATTTTAAAGAAATGGCAGTTCCCTGATAGCTACTAAATAGTCCCACCAAATTTAATAACATGTGGAAATACCGGCTTCTTATTTTTATTATAAATAAACCATTCATTTTTAACTATTTGTCACAAAGTCCTGAATATAAATGTAATAATATAATATAACACACCCCAACATTGAAAAATGAATCGTTGATGTTTCAACATTTTCCAATCCTGTTGTATTAAAAATTTTTACTAGGAAAATATTTAAGCATATCCAACAAGTCCTTGACTTTTCTATGTATAGCAGATACAGTGTGTTACGGATTGCATCATTTTTTCCATTTTGAAAGAGCTCCGAGATCAAATTAGGAATTACTGATTTATGCTACAAGTAAAAATAGGTTTTCAAATATAGCCTAATATTTGATGGTTTTCAGTATAATAAATAGGTTAGTTAAACCCGTTATTTACAAAATGATAATTACTGGAGTTTAGATGAATACGCACTCTTCTTCTTTTTCTTCATTATAAACAATTCCCTGTTTTTAACCACCAACTATCACTCCAGCGCATTCAAAGTAATGAAAGTTTAAGCAGACATACATATGGATTAGAACTCATGACAAATGCTCTCCATATTAGTGAATTATGCACGAATATGTTTTCCATCTTTTCACGCGATAACAAGAAACTGAAATAGCTTAATTTTTTTTATTATTCTGATATATGATCAACAAGAGGAATATGCTAAATAGTGGGAATTTACAAATGCATTACCAACATGCAAACAAACAAAGTACTGTATTTTATGATTATGGTTATGAACGCGTCATAAAAGTGTATTAAGAAAACGTGAAATTAGATAACTAGTAATTTTACTAATTTTAGGTATAATTTATAAATTCTAATGTGTAGTAGAGAACTTTTACAACAGTTTCTTAAAACTAGCATTAAATTATTTTCGAATTTAATACTTCATACTAGCTCAGTCTATACGAATACACCTAAACGCAGAAAAGATTCTAGGAGCATATAGGTACTGTTAATTTAAGCTAGCAACCGAAAATATTCGCATTTTTTACTTTCTGGAATACTTTTTGCAACTTCTTCCTTAACGTTATCAGTCTATTCTCTTAGGGTCATTTACAGAATCCCCAACTAAAAATTGTTTCAAAAGAGATCTACTATTTGTAAATTTGTAAAAGCTTTAATTAATTTACCAATTCAAAGGCTAATTTTCTGCAATCATTACTTTAGAATCACTACACAATTATGAGTATTATCCATTCGTTAATATTATTAGAAATGTAACATTTGCATTAGCACAAATGGTTGACATTTACATCACTATCGACTGATCAACTTATAATTATTGAGAAGGCTTCAAATATCATGCGTTATCCAAATATGTTACATTATAGTTGAATATTTTCGAACTGAAACGTTCCTGATCCTTAGACTATGGCACAAAAAACATTCTGCTAAATGACAAGATGTGTCATTAAAAGCGCAGAAAATTCGGAAAAAATACAAAATACGAGGGCAGGCTTTTAAATTTTTACAAATGACCAGTAGGTGGGGCTATTGAGTTGTGTCATTACTATTTTCCTAAAATTTTACATTTATTATTGTGAAAACAGTGGCAGCTTAGAAATTGACCAAGTAGTTTGTTTGCAGTGAGCGTTTAAATAAAAGTAATTTTGTTAAAAAGTGGAAACTTCACTTGAAGGTCTTCGTTGGATGATTTTTTACGATTAGTAAAGGCCTAACTCAACAATGCATAGAATTGCTTCGTTCAACTTTTCGTAATGAAGCACCATCAGAAAATACTGTTTACAATTGGTGTACAGAATCGTTGTGATCATGCGTCCATCAGTGTTGAATTTCGTGAAGGTCGACCAAAATCGGTTGTTATTTCAAAAACTTTGATGATGTGTGCAACATGATTGAAGTAGATCGGCATGTGACTTACAGTGAGATAGAGGCATCCTTAGGCATATCGAAGACTGCAATACATGAACATTGAACATGCATGAACATTTAGCTGTAAAAAAGATATGTCCCCGATGGATTTCGTGTTAATTGGTGTAAGGAACTGCTCAAAAATTTCGACCTAGGAACTGAAAAATTCGTATACACCATCGTAGCAGGTGATGAAACTTGGATATATTCGTATGAACCCGAAACTAAACAACAATCCACTGCTTGGGTGTTCCAAGATGAAACGAATCCCACAAAAGTTGCTCGTTCACGAAGCACTGCCAAGAAAATGATCGCTAGTTTCTTCTGTTGTACTGGACAAGTCGCAACCAGCCCTTTATAGGACCGAAGAACAGTTAACGCTGAATGGTATACAATAATTTGTTTCCCAGAAGCCATCGACGAAATCAGGAAAAACAACCGAAAACGTCGCATCATTCTTCATCATGACAATGCCAGCTCTCACACAGCACGTCGAACAATTGTTTATTTGAAGGAGAAGAACATTGAATTAATGTTTCATGGCTCGTCTTCACGACCTCTTTGTGTTCCCGAATGTCTAACAAAAAATGCGTGGCAAGCGATTTTCAGCACCTCAAGAAGCTGTTGAAGCCTTCAGAAACCATGTTTTTGAGATACCAATTTCAGAGTGGAAAAAATGTTCGAGAATTGGTTGGAACGCATGCAAAATTGTATAAATCTTAAAGGGGAATGTTTTGAAAAGCAATATAACAGTTTGTTCCAAAAAAAACTTTTGCTTTCCCAGTTTTTGTAAAAACTTAAAAGGCTGCCCTAGTATATTCTATAAATATTGACAATAAAATTTAATTCGTGCTAGACAGAAAACACCTTTAGAGCATATTTAAGGATATGCATAATGTCGGAGTTCCGGTAATAGTAATGATAAAACGTTTCGACTAAATGTTAAGATTGCTTTCATATTACTGAGGGAGCCCTAAGTAAAAAAGCAACGATTACCATTGGGTATAAAGGCTGAACAATAACTGAGTATATAAGGGTGCTCTAAAAGAACTGAATTTGAGGCTGCTACTGGGTTGGAGGTAACCAGGTATGGTATCATCTTTCACAGAATAAAACGCATTATATTTAAGGGCTACTAAAGTGGCTCAAAATAATCCAACATTAGGGTGTTGCATTCGCATTTATGTTAGTATAAGACTTTCCTGCATACGCTTTTTTTAACTAGTAGGCAGAATGTCCAAATTCAATTGTAATAAAGCAAAGCCATTGTCGCAAAAATGATAAGAACCGATAATAAAACTTGACAAAAGTATTGCAAAAACTTACTTCAACAAAATTTTTCACCTTGTTACAAACCATTATCCTTTAAGAGCATAATGCACAGAACCACAGTGTCAAGATTTACTTAATTTTTAACCACAATGGCAAGCTCTGTAAGCAATTTATTTTCCCGTATTCTCCGTATACTATTATATTAGGAAAAGCGCCGGAAACATCCCCAGAAGAATTGAATGGCGGTTTCCATGTATAGTCCAAATTAGATATATTACTGAACGCTCCCTAACCCATCTTTCAACGTGAGGTTCTACCGCCTGAAAACCCCTTTAGAGGAGGATTACGTGTAACTATGGACTGAATGTGACTAAGAAGAAGAAAATTCCTTTACGGATTGCCTTTCACGTTGGCTGCAGTTCGTCTGCATGGTCTGCTAATGTAAAGAATTATATTTGGTTTTCAATTTCAAGTTTGGTTTAGGATTCCCAAACAGTTGTTTTGAAATAACTGTCATGATACCGTTCTTAATGGTTTAGTTAAATTTACAAAGACCAAATAATAATTATGGGGGCAAACTAAAAGTAATTGTTTTAAAAACATCGATAACTTGATTTCATTCCTACACAGATACCTAGGTAGTAGTTACTTCTAGGTGAAATTATAGCGTATATTTGTTTCATTTTAAACGCCCTCGTATATAAAAGTACAAGCTAATATACATATTTAGATCCTCAAACCTTGGACAAGAATTTTGTACAGTAAAATTGCATACGAAATTGAAAAACAACGTTCGTGGACAACTTAAGTTCTGTTTTACATTCTTTAAATATCCTTCACAAATACAAGATTACGGTGTTACGCACTTAGTAAAAATTTGTTATTTATTGGTTAATTCAGTATTCATGTTGAAATACATCGGAAGTAGAATTTCTATTCAATAAAATATGTGCATATTTTAAGATCTGTTTACTTACATATTTTCTAAAACTTGACAACGCTTTCATAAAAATCCTTGTATTTTGTTATTTAACTATGCTTTGTTTGATTTACTACATTGAGGAAAAGTGGGTGATGTGTTAAGGGGCAAGCACTACTGTTATGTGATTTTTTAAATTTGCCGCACACTTTGGTAGTTCCGTGATTCATTTGCCACTTCGTTAGAATTAATATCGCTGTTCTAAATTAAATTCTTATTTTGGTTACTATTTTCGGTATTTTGTTTTGTCTTCCGTAGCTCAAATTGTGTCGGTAGTCCCTTTGTGTGAAATCGCAAGCTTTGTTTTCATCCGCTAAACCTTGAACGCTTCTGGGAATTCCGAGCGTCAAAAAACAAAATTCCTTCTCGAACTTCTTCCTTATGATTTCGCCAGGTGGTGCAATCTTTTGAGGGGAGAAGTAGGGTCTCCATTGCATTTTGGGTTAGTCCATAATTAGATCTCGAGGACTCCGGTTGTCCGTAAGCTCCATCATCGGCAATCGTAATTACGTCAAGTGCTGCAGGGGCGG
>JABXWE010011293.1:0-12944 GCA_014611495.1 Limonius californicus | reverse complement strand
TTTAACCGGTATTACAACAACAAGTTATAAATTATTTATCAAAATTTTGTATTTAATACTTAATTTGATATATATGTTACCGGACAAACCCGAAACCCGGATATTCTAGTTTAGACTAGGCCAAACGCAAAGCTCCTGCTGCCCGTAGGAGCTATGCAAATTTCCTAGGCTAAACGCGAAATGTTCGATTAACTTAGGAATTACTGATTTTCGAGAGAAAGGTTTTAGTTTGGCCATAGGCAAATTTGCCTGTGGTTTGGCCTAAGATATTCAGGCAAAACTAGAAATGAATTAAGTTACTTAGGATAAACTAGATATGCCTAATCGATTTAGGACAAACTCGTTTCTGGTGGCATTGGAAATGGAAACACTTCGGACCTGCGCATGTGTTGTATAGTTTTGACGTAAATGACCTTGTGGGTTGTATTGTGGATATTATTCTACAAAAACAGGCCAAAAGAATGAAACAATCGAACGACAAGCGACATCCACAAGCTAACATCGGAGACAATGTCACAGTACCAATACCGAATGTGGATAAAGCAAGAGGAGGATTGCGCAATATTATGGCCGTAGTTTTAAACATAACAGAGGATAATTTGTACAAATTAGTTACCAAAGACGGTTGTTTAAAACAATTGTATGCGCGCTCAGAATTTGAAATTTGCAAACAAAATTTTATATCCGTTGACGACGTTGATCAAAATAAAGCAATTTCTCTTAGAGCTGCAGCCGTGCAATCCTCGGGTATAGCACAGGGATACACTAGATGTCAATGCACTAAACACTGCGGAACAAACGCTTGTATGTGCAAAAGGCGTCAAATTCTCTGCAATTCAAAATGTCATAATCGCAGTTCTTGTAGAAATAAATAGACAACCGACTTGAGGTACCTATACCTAAATATTTTTTCTTTTTTATTGTTTTACAATAATGTTTGTTTAAGTGCTGTTCAAAGACCGTTAGTTTGGTTATTTTTTTAAATATTTTTAGATTGTCTTAGTGTTTCCAAATAAAGAACATTGAAAACAAACACAACTGCTTTATCCTAAGTAACTTAATTCATTTCTAGTTTTGCCTGAATATCTTAGGCCAAACTAAAACCTTTCTCTCGAAAATCAGTAATTCCTAAATTAATCGAACATTTCGCGTTTAGCTTAGGAAATTTGCATAGCTCCTACGGGCAGCAGGAGCTTTGCGGTTGGCCTAGTCTAAACTAGAATATCCGGGTTTCGGGTTTGTCCGGTAACATATATAATTATTATTTATATATATATATATATAATTGAAATGATATATTTATTATGGGAAAGTGGGAAAGTCCAGGGAGGCAGTCCACGTATTTTTGTTTATACAACAACGTGAACAATATCGTTTTCGAACAATTTTCCCCATTTTTTGCAAAACTGTGTACAATATGTATTCTTAAAAAGAACAGATGATTTCATATCCTCCATTATGGTAACGTTTCGACCGTACACCTATATTTACATATACTTTTGTTTCCCTATATTTGTTGTAATTACTGCACTGCTTACATAAACGCTACCTATTTGTTTGCTTTCTACGAGGTGTGTTTAATTGAAAAAAAAAATAATAATTACCGTAACAGTTAAGGCACCTATCCCATTATTTTGCTAACCGACGCATACCCTGCTCATAGAATTCTTGTGACTGTCGATTGAACAGATGTTCCACAGCTATCTGTACTTCTGCGTTAGACTCAAAATACCAACATTTTAACGCCTTTTTCAGCTATCCAAAAATTTTGAAATCGCTAGGTAATAGATCCAGGCTATAGGGTCGATGCTCTAAAACCCTCCATTTCGTTCGTTGAAGATTTTCTTTTACCACATTAGCAACATGAAGCCTAGCATTATCGTGCAGCAAAATGACCCCACGCTTAGGTTTTCCTAGACGTTTCCGTCTTATTCCTTGATGAAGCTTGTTGAAAGTTCCATTGTACAGATTTGCATTGATATTTACTCCTGGTTCCTTAAACTCTAGCAACAAGGGTCCCTCATCACCGACAAAATATGTTAACATCACCTTGCCTGCAGAAGGATGTGCTTTAAACTTCGGGAGTGGTGAGCTTGAATGTTTCCACTGCATCCACGATAACTTACTGGATGGCTCGTAGTAATGGCACCAACTTTCGTCACTAGCAACTATTGACAGAAGAAAGTCATCACCATTTTACCTATAGTCTGTGAGGTGTTGCAGAAATAAGCCCATTCGCAAGCATTTTTATTCATTAGACAAGGGACGAGGAATCCATTGCGAACAAACTGTGCTGTAACCCAGGTTACGAACAATACTATGGACAGATCCTATACTCGCACCAGTAATTTCTGTAATTTCTCTAGTTGAAATGCGACGATTTTTTCTAATAAAGCCTACCACACATCCTATATTGTTTTCTGTTAACGCAGTACATCGTGCACCTGGTCGCGGCTCATCCATAGTCCCCTCTTTTCCATTCTTTATTTTTCGGCACCATTCTTTCACAGTTGGGTACGCAATACATACATTTCCATACACTGCTTGCATTCGCGCATGGATCTGCAATAGCTGCACACCGTCAGCTAATAAAAGTTGTAAGACCGCACGCTGATCAAACTTGGATGGATTTTCAACAACAAAAGCCATTTCAAAATCGAAGTTTTGAAAGTAAGAATAAAATCCAAACGCCAGAAACTTATTAATGTGTTGCTTACAAACACTACTAGCATTAACGTACGTCATTTGAATTATTGCATTTGCTTTGAAGGCTGAGTTGATCAAAGATAAGTTTCAGTTGAACAAGCCTCGTATAATGAGTATTTCCCGCTACGAAGCCGAAAGTAATAGAAAATCCTTGTCAGATTCTAGAATACTATATATACAGGGTGTTTAAAAACAGGTCGAATAATTGACTCACCTAGAGTTCTCATGTAATCAAACAAAAAGTCTGATTTAACATAATATTCGCAAATCAACTGTTTCAGAAATAGAGGCCGGGGCAGCATTTTTAAATCAATCTACTGCAATGCGGCTCTTCATTTGCCACGAAAATTTGAATTTGAATTTTATTATTTGTTCGATTATCGTAAAATGTTTGGGTAAGTATTTTGGAAGTATGTCTTACAGAGCCAGTAGTTTTACAAAATCGTTTGACTGTAGAACTTTATCTTAACTTCGTGAATAACACTTTACCCGGACTATTGGAAGACGTCCCCCTGAATGATAGGGATTTTGTGTGGTTCGTGAACGATGGTGTTCATGCACATTTTTTAGTCACTGTCTGTAAATACCTATAACCCATAACGACAAATGGAGAGGACGCGTGATTTCATTGCAGATCCCCTGATTTTAACTCGCTATATGTTTGTATTTGGGCAAATTTTATATTTGTTTATATGATTCAGGGCATTTACTGTCCGTTTTTTCACAATAGCGAATTTATTAACTGTAGAACTACCAAGAATGGGCAAAATTTGCCTGCGGTTTGGAATTTATGTTATGTAAGTAGTAGAATCCTTTACTTGAAATGGCTCCAAAATTCAATTAGTTTGTGTAGATTCTCTAACTGCATATGTTTTTTATACAAGACTCTTTGTTTTTTTATCAACTCAGAGCCAATTTTAGCTTAGGCAATTTGTATCCCTCCTTGGTATTAGGTTAGGTTGCGTTAAGTCGAATTTTGTTTCGTTCCATTTACTTATTTTGTAATATTCTTAAATGGTGCAATAAGTAATCAATTTAAAAAGTACTGTTGCTGAAAAAATGTGTGTAGGTTGTTATTTTTAATTATATTGTTTTAAAATTGATAATATTGACAATTATGTAGCAAGAAATCTGCGCCCTGTCGGTAATCCACGCAGCTAAACTTTGATTGATAATTCTAGGGTAAAAAACAAAATCGCCTCTATATCTGAACGGTCGGGTACAACTCGGCGTGGCCGTTTCACCGCAGCCGAGTCGCCGCAGCCGTTTTGCCCTGAAGCCCGGCTCGCCGCGGTCCGACTCGTCGCGGTCGATTGGTCGCAAAATATTGTAATTCTACAAACTGGTACTTAAATAATAAAATGTCATTTTTAGAATTTGTTGGGAGTCAGATAAATGTGGATATACAAAAGCATATTTGCAGAGGCTTTAATTTGTACTTAGGTAATTAACCGTAATCAGCTGTACCTGCCTTAAATTCATAGAAATTGTCATTGTCCATTAGTTCTACCCCCTACTTGTAGACAGCAGAGATAAATCCTTGGTTCAGTTATTCGCCATTTTTCGAACCATTAAGTTTGCGTAGATATGGAAGTTCAAATTTTGTCTCTGGTTGCACTTTATTACGTTTATACTATATTTTCAACAAATGGGACAAATAATACCAAGGCGAATCTACGAAATCAGAAACTTCAATGAACTAGATGCATACTATTTTTTTAATAAACAAAGTGCAACAATAATTAATTGATTTTCTACTACGATGAAGCGTAGTTATAAATAGTGAACAGATAACAAATTTCAGTAATTTATGTAAACCCTACAAGATAAATACGCTGAAAGCATGGGTGGTGCCTTAAAAATATTTCTTTTATTCACAATAGTACGAAACGTACTAATGGACATATGTTAATCAATTAAGGTGTCTGAGTATTAATGTAAAACTGATTTAAGGTTGTATTAACTAATCATTTGTAATTTATTCTGGGGTTTCCAAACTGTGTTAGAACAATAAGGGAGACAGAGCAGCAGAGTTTAATAAATGTGAAATATTATTTAATTTTCTCATAAAATGAAAAACTCAGTACGAAAACCACTTTGTATTGAATTCCTCATTACAACTCCTATAATAGAATTCTCAAAAAGAAACCTATTAATTTCGTCCTTGAACTTGGCAGTTTACGTTTAAATTTACTATAACATTTTTTAAGTAAGTAGTCTAGACCACATTTTGTGTTACATAACGCTTGATTTCATGCCGATTGAAATTAGTCATAGCATTAATCAACCGTGTAATAAAAGTTTTAATATTAAACTCGATTAACATTCGCTTACGAGTCACTGTGATATTGCAGAATGTACGTTTCGTACGTAATTCGCTTTGTTAAAAATATTATTAAATATAACAAAACGCGTAGTGTTTTCTGAGAATTCGTATTTTTTATTCTTGTTTACTAATCATTTCACGTCGGCTGCTACTTTTTTACCCAAAGCCAAGGGATTATTTGACGTACAATAACATGCCAAACACGAGGTCTACTTCTAATTACCACAGAATAAGAGCTGTTGTATCGGATTCTATAGCTTAAAAACGCTGACCTCACATTCGACGATAAGATCGAACCTGGAACGTCTAGCTCATAGGCTTGTTGTCAACTTGTCTGAGCTAAATGTTTTAGCGTTTCATCTGAACTGTGATAATACATAATGTAAAGCAATTTTCCCTATTTATTATATTTAGAAAATCAGTATCCGTTAGAATTAAACCATAAACTGCAGAAAGTTAGCAATTCGGACTGTAAGCACATAGAAATGACTAACTAATAAAACAGTAGCCCAATTATAATAGTGCGATTTTGTTTCCTAATGTCTTTATTATAGCAGCTTGGAGAAAACTTTAAATACGAAAGTTATTTGTTTGATTACTGTGCATAACCTAAAATTATTGCTACCTATACAAAGGGTTTTGTTTTATTGAGACAATGGACAACTTCTAGATTTTAAATAGAATATCCTGTATATTATTACTAGAGCTGGGATAGTTAGGCAAAATAAAGTATCGAAAAAGGCATGCAAAAAGGAAAAAAAAGATTTAAAAAAACACTAAAAAGGCAAAAATAAAGTAAAAAAAGGCAAAAAAGGAAAAAAAGACAAAAAAAGACTAGCATTTTTAAAATTCAAAATCACTTGAAACACAGTCGATGCATTTCATAAATCACAATGTTAACACGTTCGAAAATTGTCACAAATTGGTTGATTCAGTAGAAAACTTTCTCCTGACAATACTGGTCCCTTCATTAAAATTAATCTCAAGAAAATAATCCTTCTGAGAAATTTCCAGCCGGTAACAAGAAAGGGTAAAACTCACTAAACCTCTACCTTTAAGTGCTTGGAAATACCACTTTCTACAATTATTTCAGAAATTTAAAATGTGCATTCTTCATGGAATATTGCTAGTACATTTTTTTTTTAATTGAAAATTTAAGAACTAAATTTCTTAAAATTTTAATTTAATGTAGCATAAAAGCCACAAAAAGGCAAGAAAAATAGGAAATTCTTCAAAAAATGCAGAATCCTAAGAAAATACGCAAAAAAGGCAAAAAAAGGCAAAATAAAATTCGCATTTTTGAATTGCACGCATTCTAAAACGGATTTAAAATTGGGTCTGCCTTTAATCCTTCCATTTATTAAAAAAGGCAATTTGCCTAACTATCCTAGCTCTAATTATTACATTTTTGGATTTCTTGTTTTCTTATCTTTACAACAACATATACTTTTAGGTATCTCTCGCGAATAGTTCGGATATGAATGAATTGTTTAGAATTTGAATAACTTATACAGGATGTTCCTAATTTACTACAACATTCAATAAAATTCAATTCGTAATATCTCATTTTTTTAAAGGAACCCCTTGTATATTTTTACTTTTTTCGAATCAGCAAGCATTAAAATTTATTAACTGTCATCACTGTTGTTGTTGTCATAAGTTTATGGGCTATGCCTAAACGTCAATTGGTAATAAAGCTTGCATTAGACATTATTTTATTATTCCATGGCCAACCGTTATGTAGTTACTTTTTGAACTCATGGTATGTTTTGGAATAAAAACGGAATTAAACAAAAAAGCAACAAATCATCAGGGTTTTAGTAAAACAATTGCCAACTGTCAACAAACTACATACTTCGTAAGGTTTTATATGATTTGCGTTTTTCATTTTCAAATCGCAGTTATATGCAAATAACCAAATACCTACAAGTTATATTAACATCCAAATACTTTTTTATTGGACAGTTACAATACCAATAATAATAAACAGTAGTGTTTCTAAACACTGCTGACAACCGTTTGAAATAAACAGTGAGATAAGACAGGGTATAACTTCGCAGCACTATTGATTAATGTTTGTAATCCTATTATTATAAGTAAAGATCCATTAAAAACCACATTTAAAATTATAGCAAGTGCTCTATTGTTATGTTCTTTTAAAATTTGTCGCTCTATATGAATTAATTTCTTAATTTGATTGCCGCTTCGTCGGAATTAATAACGTTATTTTAATTGCCGTTTGTATGTTGAATACAGTTTGGTTATTTTGCGTCTTTCTAAGATTGAGTTGTGTTGACTACAATTTTGTTAGTATTTTCCCTTTCAGAAATTAATTTATGACCAAACCAGTCTCAAGGTTTCTTCTTTGTAAGTTATTTTCGCCGATTAGACGGAATTTCCAGGAATTTCTTTGTTAAACAGTGCTAGCATTTAGGAAATGTTTTTAGGCTTCTCTCGAAAGTCACACGTGTTAATTTTCCTTCTACAACTGTCTAGAAATATGGTGTAATTTTCTTTGGGGGAATGAAGGGTCGTGTTGCGATTTTACAGCCTTCCACCTTTAATGGCTCCGGTCGCTCGAGTCCATCCACGGGGACCGTAATTAAGATGTGCTGCAGGGGGGCTTTTGGGATTTTTTTTCGAGGGGTTTCCGTTATGTGTGAATTTCGTCTCGCTGTTTTACCAAGTGGTACAAACAGACCATCGACTACTGTCGGATTTAGAAAAACACTGGATTCAATCCCGATAAAGGCATTTCTGTGTGAATTTGCCGATCGCCTTTGGCGGATTAATTTCGAAGCCCAGCGCCTGTCCCTTTGCTGTTGCCATCGTCCGAAGAGTCCTGTATTTCGTTCAACGTTAACAGCCTGTTAAAATCAACGTATTCTCCAGGGGCGTAACAGCCACATCTCGTTCTAATGCTGCCTCAAAGAACGTTTCTTACTTATTTTTCCTGCATCTGGAAATCGCCCTTACATTGTGCCTATCTCGCTCTAATACATCCGTTGGAATTCAAGGTAAAGAACAGTTTTTTTGTGCAGTGTAAAAGAAACCTTTTTTTTCTCGCGCAAACTTGCAAAATTCCACATTATTGAATTGTTTTATGCAACCTAAAAGCGATCTTCAGTCGCCATTTGTTTATTGTTAATTGTAAAAAGATATTAATACTGTATTTTTCCTATAAACTCTACGCCACAGGCCACACAGATTTATTAAAATATCCTAAATATCGTGCGTCAACGGCGGGGAGTTTTGTTTTCTTGGACGTTCAAATATTATTTGTAAAACCATTAAAATGCCATTTCCTGTCTTTTCTATTTGTATCGCCATTTCAATAATTTCATTAAATGTGTTTTAAAATTTACTGCCTCTTTTATTTTTGGGTACTCTGTATTTGTTTGTGTACGAATTTTGCAAAGCTTAAATATATAGGAGGAGGCACAATAAAGGTGAGTTCCGTTCCCGTAAGCTGTTGGCTTCTCGGCCTTTCACGAGGACCTACAATCAGCTGGATTTGGAAGGTGGCGGCCACAAATTTTTACTGACCCTATACACAACTAAGGATTTCCTCCCGTAAGCGATTTTCACGAATTCCGCCTATTCCTCTGAGCTAAGCTGTAAGCCGTTTTCCATCTATCTGATTACGGGTCGTCGGAAAGGCTCGATTGGCCCGTAACACTATATGTCGGCTATTTTCTTGACATACAAACAAATTTAATCGATGCATAAAGGAATTGATCACACTTCTCAGCATTACAGGTGTTATGTCTCTAAAAGTATATTGAACGCGAATTCTCTCGTCGTAGGGGGAATTCGGTAAACTTTATCTTCTACAACCGCCGGCAGGAAGAAATCTAATTTGGTAAAGTCGATGGACCTTGCCGGGCAAGCCACTAGACCTCTTCGCCCAATCCATTTATTGGAAATTCAAAGCATAAAACGCCCAAATTATAGTGTGAAGGGTCCCCATCATGTTGCAGCTATAAGTTCTGTATAATATTTAATGGAACATTTCCCAATAAATTCCAAAAACTGTGTTATAAAAATTGTAAATATATGTTTGACCATTCAGGTGTCCTTCAAAAAAGTGTGGACCAATGACATGTTCACCTACATTTCTCCCCCAAACATTTAGAGACCATCGACGTTGATTATCCACTTCTCTTACAAATGACGGATTTTCCGTTTAATAATAGTGGAAGTTGTGACGATTCATATTCCCATGTTTATGAAAAGTTGCTTCGTCGTAGATAAGGGCACAATTAACAAATTAGCTGGAGCATTTATTTGTTGATGAGTCTATTCGCAAAACATTAGCCGACATTGAAAGTCATGATTAAGAAACTCTTGATGTAGTTGCATGTTGTAGGGATGGTACGTGTCATTTTTCAATATTTTCCACAGAGAATACTGGCATATGTCTGTTCGGTGGCTTAGATCTCTGGTGCCACAGTTCGGATCTTCTACTACGGAAGCTATTATATCAAATTCGTTGTCTTCATTAGTTGTAAGCTTGCTTCGTGGAGTACTATCGTATTTAACACTGCCTGTATTTAGAAATCAATGTCGTAATCGTTTGAAAGCCAATACACTGGGATATCTTCAATCTGGGAAACGTTCAACGTGAACTCTGGAAGTTAATAAACAATTTCTTTACACTCCCCCAATATAAATACCATATGAATCATTTTATGATTCTAACGAGTAGGGCACCTATCTTAGAATGCGTTCCTGTAAACTACAAAATAATTTTGAAAGATTATATGCCGTTCATTAGATACTATCCGTTAGAGACAGTCTGTCATTTTTTCGAAGTTTAAGAAAACGTTAATTATTACCGAAACCATTAGCGATAGATACCTAAAACCCTACATCATTATAAAAATAAAAAATAAATTCAAAAATGTAATAATATACCAGAAGATATCTTAATACAAAGAGGAGTCAGGCAAGGATGTATCCTCTCGCCGCTAATTTTTAATATCTACTCAGAATGGATAGTTAGAGAAGCACTAGACGTAATAAAAGAGGGAGAAAAAATATATAAGATCTCGCTTAATAATCTTAATCTTAATAATTTTTGATATTTTCTCTTACTAGGTAAGTCTATTTTGCTTTTTCTGAACATGTGAAATATTTTTATATGGCTATTTTAGTCTGAAGATGAACCCAAGTGGGTTCGAAAACGTTAACAACACCATTTTATACCTTTAACAACATTAAATCTATTTTGTGGGATTTGACTGTGGTTTTATCCAACGACATATCTACCTTATCCCATTATGAGGCCTATGGACACCAACGAGTTTATTAATAATCTGTGATATGCGGATGATACTACACTTATGGCTAATAATCAAGAAGGATTGCAAATAGTTTTTGATCGGATTGCAGAGGCTTCCGAGAGATATGGGTTAAAGCTGCATACCAAGAAAACGAACAATATAATGGTTAGCAAAGAACAACCGGGCGATCACGGTATTTACATTAACGGAGTAAAATTAGAACGGACTGACAAACTCACATATTTGGATTGTACCATCAATAGTAATTGCGATCATGCATTGGGGATTAGGAAGAGCCAGAGTGGTCGTGACCTTAATCTAGAACTGCGTATCCGGTTAGTACGTTGCTATGTGTTCCCTGTTCTGCTTCAGCGCGTAGAAGCATGGACAAGAACTGAAACAACCCTTAAAAACTAGAAGTATTTGAACTATGGGTCTATAGACGTATGTTGCATATAAGTTGGATCGATCGGATATGAAACTAGGAAGTAATCGCGAGAATGAAGAAAGACAAAGCAATTATTCGGACGATTAAAATAAAAAAATTAGCGTACTGAGGACACATAATGACATCTTGCATCTAACTATACAAGAAAAGATTGATATCAAACGGGTCCCTGGAAGAAGAAGAACCTCATGGCTGAAAAATCGGAGGCAATGGTTCGGACAAACGATAGCATCACTTTTCAGAGTAGCAGCCAATAAAGTAATGATAGCCAACATGATTGCCGACGTTCGTTAAGCGGATACGGTACCTTCTGGAAGAAGAAGAGGAATAATAATATACTGGATGTTCTATATTAATTAAAGAAGTTGTTCGTCGTCCCACTAAAATAGAACACCCAATATAATCAGAAATAATTTTAAGTTATGCACAGTAATCAAACAAAAAACTTTTGTGTTTAAAGTTTTCTCCGAGCTGCTTTAATAAAGACATTACGAAACTATTATGTCACCCAGTATATGTATTATAGATGATCATGATGATGATGATTTGAAACAACGAGATCTAGGACGTGGTTTTCCAAGCATCTCTATGCACTTAGGCCACATTTGGCCCATTGTACACCCTAACTAAAAATTTTGCCTATCTGGGGTAATTCCAACTCCAGTAGTGATTTTTAACGTGTCACACATCGCAGTGGCACGGAACCTACGGCTTTACTCCTTATCCGACAGAACACGCACTTTCAGAATTTTCCCCGCTAGAAAAATCTCACCGACCTCGACCAGGTCCGACCCCGCGTCCCTCGGATCTAATGGTAAATGCCCTAACCACTAGACTACCGAGGCCAGCTGTCCCTTTCTACATTCGGGCTTTCATTTCCAACTTCAAATGCCATATCGTGTGATTTAGGTAGCATCTTACTCTTGCTGCTTACTACTTAAACAATGTATTTAGAGAAAATTGAATTGGAGCAAGAGCTGTGCGGCCATTGCAACCAAGAAGTTGAGATATCACTCTAGTGGATTTTTTTCTCTATAGTACAATTGAAGTAATTGTATACCGAACTTCATTACTAAATAAGCACGATTTACATAATAGAATACCAGGCATCTGGGTCAATTACGCCTGACACGTTTGCTCGAGTCTGAAGATCGTTTTTAAAATGAATTAGAAAACATGTGGAAGTGGATGTATGCAATTTTGAACATTTACTGAATTAATTATTTAGCTATTTATTTTTGTTGTTTTCGACTTGTTTAGTTTTTACTATAGCATAGTTGCACCAGTGGGTGGCTCTCCTGTTAAATGCTAATACAATTAATATTAGTAAATCTGTCAATTAGTAAAAAGTAACTGTCATCCTTTTCTATACTAAAATATTAAAATAATAATAATAGATGCTTTTATCCGGGATCTAAATTTCTCAATTAAGAAAATGCCACCAAACCAAAATTAGTGCCCTGTTTGATTATTCACTAACGTAAGGTTCATGTTCACATGTTTTACCATACCATTTGTTTGCGATGGATTAGGTTTACAAGCCACTAATAAAGCTAATACACGGAGCATTCCAGCTATAGTAGCTAAATTTTCTTTATTGTCCTATTGGTATTAAATGATTATTTGAGCAAAATCTTTATAGGGTGACTTATGCAACTGCAGCTTAGTAAGTCTCTCTCTTTAAAATAAAAGATCATACAGTTACGGAAGGCAACTCCATGATTCCCATCTCACCCAGCTTATTCTGGCTCAGCACATTGCGTTTTATTTCACGGGTCTAACATGCCACAACCTTGAAAAACCCTATACCTCTATCTCTGAAAATCCCCATACCCCAACGCAATTAAGACACTACAAACATCCTGGGAAAGTGCAGTGCTCAGGATTCGAACCGGACCAACTTTGGTAGAATAACTCCGAAACCAAGCGCTGCGGCCACTACTCTATCGCGATCCCAAATTAGTCTCTAATATTAATACTTCAAGATTTTACAATTATTTGGCTACCTTCCTTTAAATATTTTGCTTGAAAAAAAAAATTAAACAAACGCTGTACTGCTATTCATACTATAATTGATAAAGTTGTTGTCGTTGATATTACGAAAGTATAAATTAATATATACTGAGAAAATACTTCGTAGTTAAAAATAGTCTCAGGTTTACTGCCCAAGAGAATTAGA
>JABXWE010011292.1:0-46398 GCA_014611495.1 Limonius californicus | reverse complement strand
CACTCGTAACTTGCTACCAAGTTGTCGTCAGCAAGAAAATACTTTTTTAAATTATTTACCGGCATGGCTAAATGATTTTCAATAGTTACAAAAACAACTTTCACATGTTGTTCTGCAGCCTTGTAAGTTTTAATACTTCATCCACATTTGCAAACATTTCTAGGTTTTGTTGCTTTAAATTTCTGTTCCACATTCCACAATTCCAATTTTCTACAAAAAGCATGAACTTTATCACTCGTATCCAACATATGTGTGTTTGCTCCTTGGAGTTGAAGATTCAAGGTATTTAATTTCTCGAATATGTCGACCAAGTAGCTCAATTTCATCACAAATAAATCTTCTCGAAACTTCTCGGCTTCCGCTCGGATTTCCTCTTCTAGAAAAATGGCAATTTCATCTCTTAATTCACAAACAAATTGCAAAAATTTCCTACATGATAACCACCTTGCCTCGCAGTAAAATAGTAACGCTGAATGTACTGCACCCACGTCTTTACGAAGTGCAGAAACATTCTTGATTTTAGGGGTCTCATTTTTATATAATTTACTACGGTTACAACCGTCGTTATCACAATACTCTGACCAGGACTCATTTCTTTGGAAGCCAGAGCTTCTCTGTGGACCATGCAATGTATCCAGACACTGTGGAGATTTTTGTTTCACAAGTGCTTCTATCCTTTGGAATCCTCCAGACATTGTACGAGCACCATCGGTGCACATTCCGACGCAATTTCTCCACTCTATGTTTGCCTCCTTTACAAAATCATTTAAGATAACAAATGATGCAAGTGCTGTTGCTTTGAGTTCTATTGGTTTGCAGAAAAGTAGTTCTTCTACTGCTCACATACCATCACAAAATCGAACATATGCAACTAAATGAGCATCTTTATTGCTATCTGTTGCTTCATCAAGCTGAATTGAAAACAATTTGTCACGCAACTTCCCGAAAACCTTATGCAGTACATCTTCAGCTATATCACTAATTCGACGGGCAACAATATCATTTGATAGAGGTATGGACTGCAATTTTTGGCAAAATTATCTCCAAACATAGTTTCTACAATCTCAATTGCAGCTGGCAGAGTAAGCTGTTCACCAATGGCGTGATGCCTTTTACATGTGACTATTATATATGAAATTTTGTAAGAGGCAAGTAAAGCTTCACAGATAAAGTTGTTTGAAAAAAATGATTTTTGCTTTCCATATGATCTTAATTTTAATTCGAAGAAGGGTTGATTAACGTACTCAGTATGAAGGGTTTCCAAATAATAATAAGTTTATTGGGTCTCATGCTGTCTCCTGTCAAAAGTTTTGAGCAAATGACACACAGGAGCCTTTCTTCTTCATTTACTTCAGTGCTGGTAAACCCAAAATTTAAGTATTCTTGAGAATATTTTCTCGATTTCCTCTTCGGAATCATGCACGGGCTTACGCCCACTTAAATATTTATCCATGATTCTGTATAAATCTACTGCTACTCGAATACTGTGAATTGCAGTTAACACGCAAATTACAACATACACATTCACGATAGAAGAATCGACTCGACTGAGACTGGCTGGAATTGAACGAGGTGCAGTATTTATACACGCGAAGCCGCGAGAATGTCCGCTATGGTGGACGTAAGACAGAGAGCAATAGAGAGGCATCGATTCTGGTTTTATCAATGCAGTGGATCGGTGTTGCCAAATATCAATAAATTTACCTATTCGTGGTAACTTTTAAGGTTTGTAATTAAGAATGTAGGTCGTAGTCAGGCGTAGTGTAGCTTTATCGTCAAAATACACTTAAATAGAAACTAATAATACAATTACAGCACGATTTCAGTAAAAATTATTGTATGAGAGGGGGGGGGGGGCGCTGAGAATTGTGATTGAAAATTGGATCGCAAATCCTAGAAGGTTGAGAAACGCTGTTATAAGTTATATTAAGTTTTAGATGGTACACGTGGTAAAACATTTACGCCTTTGCCCCCTGTGATCATTGATGAACACTAGAAAGTGCTCGTTTGCGAATCGATTTGACGTTGTTTCTGAACAAAATTCTGTAGATTTTAGAGCACGAGCTCCAGAATTTTGTAAAAAATTTGGAACAAAATTTTGCTGTATGGCACGTCACAAAATTTTGTAAAAACACTGAACAAAATTTTGAAAAAAATTTTGTACAATTGTTGTACAAAATTCTGTGCCGTGTCATACAGGCCCAAATAAGTTCTGGAATTCATCCTTGAAATATGGCCGGTGCGTTTTGGGACACACTGTATATATATTTTTTTTTGTTCAGTTTTGAGGCAACATTTTTATTTCCCTCTGATTATATGCAAACAGTTGAAATAAAAAATAGATTAATAATTCTTTCCCTTATTAAATGTTTACCGAAACCAAAACAAAACGAAATTGTGCCTTAGTTTTAAAAAGTAATGAATACTTGCTCCTCTTCAAGCCTATCCTTTTAACGTGAACATTTTTATGAGAAGATTAACGATGACTCTCATCTTGGAACCGAAAGGTAATCCCGTTTTTCTTCTCTTCTACGAGGTCAGCGCATAGAGAAATATTAATAAAAACAATTAGGAAAATGAGACCCTTATGCCTGCTGTAAATTCTAAATTCTGTGATATAAGGAAATAAGAAATTTTAAAAATGCACCCATCACACTGTGTGATTAATTCTTCGAGTAAATCCGGAAATTTATAGTGTTTTATTCGATTATTTAAATTTAATCCACAACGATACGATTCTGCTAACCCTGTAAGCTTATATCTAGAAAATACATGTAATATACATCTTTCGAAGGGTCAGTTACCCTCCACGGGGCTATAACGTGATAGTGGTAGGTATTTAAATTCTCATAACTGCAGGCCTTATTACTCCACCTAATGTATTTTCGTGGGCCAGATTTGTATTAAATTATGGACAAGATTCCATGAGATACCGCTGCATGCGTGTATTACTCAGCTTATTGTTCTTAAGTGTACATAATCGTCCCGAGTAACGGGGCACAATTTGCGAATTTATTTCTTTTTGTTGGCCGGCTTTTATTCCACAATTTATTTAGGATTTAGTTTGCTCGTTCAGAACAAATACCTTTATGTTCTCTCTAGGGAACTATAGCATTATATTACAAAACGAGACCACAGAAACCCAAAATAGCTTTATTTTTAATGACGATATAATTTCAGAATGTTTCTGGAATTTTTATAAAGGAGAAGTGACAAACATTGCAAAAACAAAAGATAACTTTCCTCTTAACACATAAAGCCAAACTTACTTCGTCTCGCGTTTCTCAACTTCATAATATCATTTTTGTTTGACGAAGCACGTGGTGTAAAACAATATTACTGAAATTCATAGGTTGATGCGCTGCAGTAATACGTAAGCTCCTGGGAGTTTTAAAAGCTTGGAAACTCTGAATTTTAAAATAGGAGAAATAATAAAATAATTTCCATTCTGTTTCCATATAAGCGTGAATACTCAAGACACGATTGAAAGGCATTCGAGTGAACCATTCCCTCGTCTATTCTAAAGCTTGTCGCAGATGCAAAGACTCACAAATACTTCCAAGTCTGATCGCCATTTAAACTATATTTATTAATTATATATTAACTACTGTATCAGTTGTAGTTAACCAATTCTCCATAATTAATAACAAAAATGATTCACTTTGGCTTCCTAAAAGAAGATTTTTAGAACCTTCATAAAATATCCGATCAACCAGAAAATTATAAAAAGGCGCCGCTTAAGAATATGTATTTGAAAGCCACACTTTAATATCTACATCCTAAATCTCATTTCTATCACGAGACGCTACTGAAACCCACCTAAAAAGTCTGAATCAAGATTTAGAATATTTAAGCCCATAAAAGCCCGGCCAAAAGTGCTACAAACAGCAGTGAGATATTCGATGATTGATTGGCGTGTGTGGATCATTTCAAAGAAGCGAGCTGAGCTAAGGTTTGGGGGATTTTGCTGCTTAAACAAATAAAGTGTTACTCCAACTTTTCCATTATTATCAGCGTGCTTATTAAAACTTTAACATTTACAACGTAAATGCTTGAAAGCGTTCTTTACAACGCCCTAACTGAAAACCTCTTTGGGAACTCATTGTATAACAGCGCATTTCGGATTAAGGCGACTAATAATATTAAAGTACTGTATAACACAACAAAAAAATATTTCGTAATAGTTAGTCGCCAAAATTATAAACATTTCATATATAGGAAACCCTTTGTCAGCCTTATTGAAGTTAAAAATTAACATGCTATGTTATGCAACATGCATTCTACTCATTCATATCTCACCCGTAAGAAACAATATTTATTTTAAGATCATGGAATTTCGTAAGCACTTCATGATTCCCATCCTATACTATTTACCTCTACCATGGTGTTGGCAGTTTTCTGGAGAGGGTGGTTTTACCAACCTGTTTAATTTGTGGGCCACATAAATAAGAATCATCACAATATATTGTTGTGTTACACAAAACTCTAATGAAAATAACTTAACTTATTACTAATTTGAGTAAAAGTACGCGGCTTGTTTAACTGAAACCCATATTTGATCAACTTAAATGACGTGTGTTAATGTTAGTAGTGTTTGTAAGCAACACATTAATATGTTTCTGGCGTTTAAATTTGATTCTGACTTTTAAAACTTCGATTTTGAAATTTCGTTTGTTGTTGAAAATCCATCCAAGTTTAATCAGCGTACGGTCCTACAATTTTTATGCGCTGAGGGATTCATACGCGAATGCAAGCAGTGTATGGAAATGCATGTAGTGTGTACCCAACTGTGAAAGAATGATTGCAAAAACTTAAGAATGGAAAAAAGGGCAATTTGGATGAGCGGCGACCAGATGCACGGTGTATTGCATTAACAAAAAACAATATGGCATGTGTGGAAGGCCTTATTAGAGAAAATCGTCGAATTTCAATTAGAGAAATTTAAGAAATTGTTGGTGCGAGTGTAGAATCTGTCCATAGTATTGTTCGTAATCTGGGTTACAGCAAAGTTTGTTCGCAATGGATTCCTCCTCTCTTGTCTAATGAACAAAAATGTTTGCGAATGGGCTTACCTCTGCAACACCTCGCAGACTAGGCAAAATTGTGATGACTTTCTTCTGTCAATAGTTGCTGGTGACGAAACTTGGTGCCATTACTACGAGCCATCCAGTGAGACATCGTCGATGCAGTGGAAACATTCAAGTTCACCACCACCGAAGAAGTTTAAAGCACAACCTTCTGCAGGCAAGGTGATGTTAACATTTTTTTTGCGACCATGAAGGACCCTTGTTGATGTAGAGTTTAAAGAACCTGGAGTAAATGTCAATGCAAATCTGTACCAGATAACTTTGAACAAGCTTCATCAAGCAATAAGACGGAAACGTCCAGGAAACTTATTCGTGGAGTCATTTTGCTGCACGACAATGCTAGGCCTCATGTTGCTAAGTGGTAAAAGAAAATCTCCAACGAAAGAAATGGAGGGTTTTAGAGCATCCACCCTATAGCCCGGATCTATTGCCTTGCGATTTCCATATTTTTGGACCGCTAAAGAAGGCGTTAAAAGGTCGGTATTTTGAGTCTGATGCAGAAATACAGATAGCGTGGAAGACTTCTTCAATCAGCAGCCACAAGTATTGTATGAGCAGGGTATATGTCGGTTAGTAAAACAATGAGATAGGTGCCCTAACTGTGACGGTAATTTTTGAATACATTTTTTATAAAGCAAAAATGGGTTTCAATTGAACATACCTCATATATTATGCTGCACTTTGCAGAAATGGATTGTTTAACCACATTTGGATTGAATACGGGTTGATTTTGCAGTTTCCAATGTTGCGTTGACATCATAATGCTGTGTAACCTTGAATTCTAGATTCTATGTCTGTTTTGTTTGCTTACAGTCATTTTGATAAAGGTGTGGAGGAATGTATCAGTCTAATTTGTGCATTCTTAAGCTGTAATTAATAAAATATAAATAAAATTGTAATCAGTTTGACAGTTACATACTAATTTGTAATTTTGTGAGCTTCATGCTTTTCTTTTGGGAAAAATATGTTTATAGTGATGTGCTAAAATATGTTAAGAAGTTATTAGTTGATTTTGATAAACATTTAATTTAATGTTAAAAATTTATTTAAAAATTATGGTAAAAACATTGTGAATTTTTAAATGCATTTTCAAACATATACAAGTGAGGTATCAAAATATTCATATTTTAACGTACAACCATTTCAATTTTGATGCTAGATAATTTATATGAAAGTTATTGCAATTTATAAGAATTTGATCAATTTTGGTCATTTAATGCTTGGCCCTGATTGGCTAATTTTGTTTGGGTCGCCTTATTTGTTTGTTATTTGTATGCTGTTTCCTTAGTAAAGGGGAAAAATTAGGAGTTTTGTTAATTAAAAAGTTGAAGTAGTTGCGAAAATTCCATCCGCATGTTATTAAGGAGACTCCTCAAATTCATTTATTTGTGTGTTCATTTATGTGTTATTCATGAAGAAACGAGCATCCAAACCATAAAAAATCAGGTCACAGTAGTAGCAATCAAAACTGGGAAGCAAAAGCTGATAGTAGCTGCAATTTACTGTCCACCTACATACAATCAAAAAAAGGAATGCTAGACATTTGGGAGAGCGTTTTATAATAGGAGGCGATTACAGTGCAAAAAATACGAGGTGGGGGTCAAGGACTACCACCACTAAAGGGAAAGAACTGCATGAGGCAGCAACAGAGTTGGGATGCCTCTACTTTTCAACAGGAAAGCCTACATATTGGCCCACAGATCCCAACAAGATACCAGACTTGCTGGACTTCTTTATAACAAAAAGGGTTTCAGAAAATTATATAAGTGTTGATGAAAGCTTCGACCTAAACTCAGATCATTCTCCGGTTATTTTAACGCTAAGTGAAACTATAATTTCAAAAAAGTGCAGTCCGACGCTGGTAAACAAATACACTGACTGGGAAGGTTTTCAAGAAAGCCTATATAACCGAATCCAATTAAATGTACCTTTACGAACGATAGAGCAGCTGAACCAGGAAGCTGAAAAGTTTGTCCAAGATATACAACAGGCTGCCTGCGAAAATACACCTGAAATTAAAAAGAAAACCATTGGTAACAACTATCCGAAGGAAATCAGAGATCTAGTGGCAGAAAAAAGAAAAGCACGAAGAAAATGGCAGCAGACAAGAACATCGGAGGATAAGAACAGACTAAATAATCTTGCACAAAGATTAAAGAGAGAAATACAGCAGCTTAAGAATGACTCTATCAGTAATTACTTAAAAGAGCTGACAAACGACAAAATGACAGATTATTCCTTGTGGAAAGTCACAAAAAAACTGAAAAGGCCAATAGCGCATATTGCGCCAATAAGAACTGCCAGTGGTACCTGGGCCAAAAGCAATCATCAAAAAGCTGAAGCTTTTGCAACACATTTGGAGAAAACCTTTCACCCAAATGAAGCATTGGAAGATATAGATCTCCATAGGGAAGTAATGGAATCAGAAGAAATCACACTAGTAACTCCGAGAGAAGTCGCTAAAGAAATTAAGCAGAATATCAGCTCCAAAAAAGCTCCGGGCTACGATCTAATCACAGGAGCAGTACTTAAACAATTACCCAAGAAGGGAATCGTAAAACTTGCCAACCTTATTAATGCAGCATTCAGATTACAATAAGTCCCGGATATCTGGAAAGTGGCAGAAGTAATTATGATCCTCAAACCAGGTAAACCAGAAAATAAAGTATCTTCTTATAGGCCTATATCATTGTTGCCAATCATAGCAAAAGTATTTGAAAAACTGCTGTTGAAAAGATTAAAACCCATAATAGATAGAAATAACCTGATTGCTGTACACCAGTTTGGCTTCAGAGAGCAACATTAAACGATAGATCAGGTCCATAAAATTACGGACATCATAGAAAAAGTATACGAGGAAAAAAGATCTGCTCCACGCTGTTTTTAGACGTTGCCCAAGCTTTTGATAAAGTTTGGCATGAGGGACTAATACAAAAATTAGAGATATGCTTTCCAAAAGAAGTTGTAGATGTATTAAAATCCTATATATCTGAAAGGATGTTTATGGTAAAACAAGAAAATGAATTCTCAGTTATGAAAGAGATAAAAGCGGGAGTACCACAGGGAAGTGTATTAGGGCCAATTCTCTACCTGATATACACCAGTGATATACCAAGAACTGAAGAGACCGTATTAGCAACATTCGCGGATGATACGGCAATCCTTGCAGTTGGAGATAGCGGTGAGGAAGTAGCCAGAAAGCTACAAATAGCAAGTGACAACATAAACGCATGGACTAGAAGATGGAGAATTAGAATTAATGAAGGCAAATCGGCGCATGTCGACTTCACTAATAATAAGCATGAGCACAACGTAATAACAATTAATAATAACAACATTCCACATAGCAATACGGCAAAGTACTTGGGGATGAATCTTGACGTCAAACTAAAATGGAAGGAGCATATAAAAAAGAAACGCAAGGAACTGGATATTAAATACAAGAAAATATACTGGCTTATTGGAAGAAAATCTCAATTGTCGATACACAACAAAATAGTAGTATACAAACAAATATTAAAACCCAACTGGACATATGGGATTCAACTATGGGGATGTGCTAGCAAGAGCAATGTAAATATAATTCAAACATTTCAAAACAAAGTTCTAAGAAATATTGTGGATGCCCCATGGTATGTACGGAATGATAACATACATAGAGATCTGAAGATCCCGACAGTAACAGAGGAAATTAAGGCGTTTGCAACACGACATGAGGAGAGACTTCATGGTCACATCAACCCTGAAGTTCTACAACTTCTCGACAACACCAATCTGGAGCGAAGGCTTAAAAGGGTTAAGCCTTTTGAACTTGTATAGTGTAACAGTGAAACAGTAATAGTTCAACAAATACAGTGAAAAGCAGAGTATAGTGAGCTGTGGTAACACCTGAAATTAGTGTTAACGTTTTCGAATCTAAGTAAAGACCGATGGGACTTCTTAGCAGATAAGTAATTAGGGTGATAAGGCCAGAATTAAACTGTTGGTTAGTCGACTACGACTAGTGTTACCAAATATAAATTTTAATGTTCGTCGATTATAACTCCGTATCTATAAGATTAACAATATTTTAATATGAATACTTATCATTATTTAAATACAAAACAAATGAAAGTGCTACGTTATTTTGATATTGATAAAAGTTTTCCACAAATCAAATTTGTAAGTTATAATTTTTGTTATTACCGAAGCAAGAACTACAACTGATTTTACGGCTTATTCGAATTAGAGAAATTAATGTGAACTTAATCTACTTACTTGTTGGCCCCAATTTTAATTTAAATAGAGAACGTGTTAGTGCATCAAATTCTTCAAACATCTTTACGTGACATGAGCTTGCTGTCAACTTTTGTGTACCAGCGCAAAGATATACAAGTGACTACATTCCTGAGAATTCATCAAGGTTAAATTCAGATCCATCAATGCTACAGTGAAGAAGGTGGGGTTTAGTGTATAAGCGAATTTTATAAAGTTAAAGAGTGCTAATTATTTGTTTAAAGTTGTTTTTCATTTGTAAATTTGTTGGAAGTTACTTTGTTTTACTGAAAGCACTTACAATTCTAATTTCAACTTTCGAAAAATAGTTTTTGAAGTTACGAATTTCTTTTATTTCCCTGTGCCTTTTTGTGTTTACCCTGTTCCCTAGCGTTCGCGTGTACACAGTTTGCTCCAGTTATAACAGTCACCCTGGGATCGTTCCATACATGTTGGTGCAAAATTTAATTTATTGGCACAAAGTGACTTTGCCGAAACGAAAACACCATGAAAACGTTAAAGTAACGCATAATACAGACATAAACAAGCATAAATTTCTGTAACACTAAAAATTTTTAACAATTTGTTAGGTCGCATAAAAACGATTTTATTGTTAGCACAATCTATGGCACTTACCAGTAGCAATAATATCCAGAAAGGCAAACTGTAACTGATCATACAGTTTTGTAGCGCTTAAAACTGTATATCTGCGTAGAGTTAAACAAACAAATATTTAAAAAATATCAGAGCAAATATGTAAATTACATAAAAAATGCGTAACAACAATTTCCTCGGGGTTTATTATTTAAACGCAGTGCTTTGGGTTCAGTATCAACTTTGAAAATAAACTTATTATCTTTTACTTAGAGGAGTCATTCCAATTTTAAATATGAATTATAGTGAAAATGTCAATTTTCAAGTTCAATCTTTATATCGAGAAAAAACACAATTCGACTTTAAACTATATATTTCGTCTTTAATCGCGCAACTTGGAATTTACAACCAAAATTTGTAAATCAGGGTCAACATGTTTATAACCACGAACCTTAAAAATAAAATTTAGCCCGGATCTTCCCATCAATCATTCTTGTGGTTCTCCCAATAATATTCTAAATACAAGATTTATTAACAGTTTCGAGCGAGTACAGAAAAACCTCAATATACCGCAATAATTCGGGCGATGGGGTGTCCGTTAAAATCCGTTCTACAATAAAGTAGGTTTTCAGAATGACTATGTTAAAAAATTGGCAAATTGGTTAGTTTACCTGTTTTTACTTATATGGACACGTTTATATAATTATAATTAAGTATTTATAAGGTTTGAGATGTGATCTAAATTGAAATTAATAAATAAACATTTTCCCGAAAATACTTTAATTATACAGGGTGTATCAGAAATAGGTACAAATATTAAATCCGATGGTAGATTACAATATATACAAACTAGAAAAAACATTTCTTTGGCAATGGGACCCTTAAGATATGAGAAATTAATAATTGAAAATCTGACCCAAAAGTATTTGAGTACCGCAGGATAATAACAAAAATTTGAGTTCAAAGACATGTTATGCAAAGGAGAGTAAGATAGAAGTGCAAAAACTTTCTTATCACCTGCCACAAACCAATACTATTAGGTAGGTAATTTCTATTCAGTCTGTTGTTGAAGCCGTAGTTTATCACAAGCCAGGCAAGTTTTTACGTGTTTGCCATTTTGGATTTACTTTACAATTAGGTAATAACCTTCTACAGCTTAAATGCATTTTCTATGTATCATCAGCAGTTCTCAAACAAAATTTTATTTTATTTTTTAATTCAAGGAAATAAACTTCATGGTTTTTGAAAAATGAATAGTACTATAATAGTTACTAGTATGGAGAAAATAACTAGAACTTGAACATAAAATGCAGAAATAATAGAACGATTACTAGTATTTGTTCTCCATTTGTACGATACGTTTCGTCGTCATTACATTTTATTATAAAATTTTCGTTTCTTCTACAAGCAATATTGAAGTTAGATTGCGGAAAACCATTAGCTGGTCAAACACGTGAAGTAGTGTTCAAAGTGTATGAATTTTTAAGAAAAATGGTAATAAAAAGGTAGATACTTCGCAATCATCGAAAATAGATGTAAAATACAATTTATCGGAGGCAACAGCATCTATTTATCGGATTTTGAAAGAAGGTGAGCAAACAGAAAATACAAAGGAAGACGATGAAAATGGTGACAATCAAGAAGATGCCAAGGTATTTAAATCACCAAAACGTAAGGGATTGAGAAAATCGTCCATAGCAAACCTAGAAGATTTCGAAATGTATGACATCCGGAATGTTATCTATAATTTTCATAAAATAAACGAATAACAATCAAGGGGATATTACGAAAATTAAAAGAAAATTTTGATTTTAAAGGCGGGAGAACATCCCTGTTACAAATCACTAAAAAGTTAGGGTTTACTTGGCTCTCTCGCCAAGCTAATCAAAAAATTCTTCAAGAAAAACAGATATGAGAAATCTGAGGAAAACTTTCTTACAAATAATAAAAATGTATCGAAATCAAAATCGTCCAATTATTTATATGGACGAGACATATGTATATACACAGCGGGCATACAAAATCAAAATCTTGATCAGATAATAATTCAACCAAGAGTTTACTAACAAATATTTCAAAAGATCAGCGTTTAGTAATATCGCATGCAGGAGGGGAAAATCGTGGATTTGTTGATTTGATAATTTTCAAGTCGGGAACAAAATATTGAGATTATCACGACGAGATGAATTTTAGAAATTATAAAAGTAGTTGACCGAAAATCTAATTCCAACTTTACGAAAACCGCGGTACTCGTCACTGATGACGCTCCTTATCATAATGTTCAATTGAATCCGACACCAAATTCAAACAATAAGAAGCAAAAAATTCTGGACTGGTTTGCCAACATTACATTCCCGCAACACTCGGTATGACAAATTATACAATTTAATAAAAAATAACAAAGTTCATGATAAATTAAAAATAAACGCAATAATGGAAGTTCACGGCCACAGTGTTCTGGGATTACCATAATATCACTCAGAATTAAATGCCACGGAAATGATTTGGGCAACTGTAAAAAACGTTGCAACTTTAAAAAACGTTACTTTTAAATTAGAAGGTGCAAAAAAATTGGCAGTGGAAAAATTTAATTCCATTACAAAAGAAGATTGGAACAAAGTTTGCAATCATGTAAGAGAAGGTATATATGGAAAATGAAGTGTTTATGGCTATTACTTCGTACAATATACAGCATCAATTTGTTTAAATTATACAATTAGCAGTAGTATAAAATGTGGAATGTATTAATAGATTTATTATTTGTTTTATTTCTACAGTTCATAAAATTTAAGATAAGATTTTCGAATTTCATATTCGAAGTGTACAAAACCACATACTCGGTCAGAGCAAGCAGGCCCTCCCTTCAACGAGTATGCGCAAAATTTCTCCCGTTAAAACGACATTTCCATATGTGCTTCTTCAATTTGAAGTCCTTGTTCTATTTAAATACTGAAAGAATTCGAAAAAACATGTTTAAATACTGAATTAAATTTAATTTAAACAATGTTCCTTGAATACCACTAGCTTTAGAAAAGGGAGAAATTATTACTGTTAAAAAATACCCTTCTCCAATCTAATGATACTTTATAATCCAATATTTTAAGTATATGCAATGATTCAATTTATAATTTTGTGTTTCATGTGTGAATAGACATAAATAAATAATAATAACCAATAGAACTATAGTGTAAAAACCACAATAGTTAAAAAAATAATTTGAGAAGAAACGGGCAACTGTAGTGTAAAAGATTCAATATCATCATTTGGCAGCATCAAAATCAAACCATCTCAAATCCAAAAATACAGCAAAACAATGATCAAAATTAAAAATCAAATACAACTTCGTCTTAATAAGTAACAATAAAAGATGTAAGACATAAAGACATAAAACGTGTATCGTGATTTAATATAAGAAAATCGAAAATGAACTGATAATTTTTGGGCAAGTTCGTTACGACCGCATGTTGTAACACCCCTGCGCCCTAGCCAATAATTAATCGACAGTTCGAAGTCTCTATGGACCGTAACAGTGCAAATATTCGCATTCATTTCGCCTCGTCATTGTATCAGCATGAATGCTCTGGTGTGCTGATCAAACTAAAATCAATACCGCAGAGAACACAAAATAAATAATCGATAGCGTTCATTTTTTCCTTTTTTTACACTTCAAAATGACAGCAATTAACATTTTACAGTATTCTAAAAATTACTAATTATTATTTTTTAATTAAGAGTGTGTCTGAAATCCAAAAACAAATTCTTTATGTTTCTTAAATGCAAAGTACATATCTACATTCACTTCACAATAATTTGATACATTTACCGCATATAGCTATTACCAATCCATAATGTAAAACGATGTTAATCGAAAAGGCTATACATTTAAATCCGTAACAAAATTTAGGGCTCTCGCCCTCATACCACTACTAGGCATGTTTTATGCAGGACGATGCGCCAATGCGTTGAAGTAAAAGTATCATATTTCTCAATCACAATTCTTAAGCACACCGTAAGTTATGCAAATCGAAAAATGCAAACCATCCCGAACAACCACGAGCCGTTATCTAGGTGCGGACAACTGGACGTGTAATCAGCTGGGCGCAATCATCTGGTACAGTTATCTAGACACAGCTATAATGCTTCTACAGTTAATTCCGGGCGACAGGATTAAGAAGAATAGGACAACAAGAATACTAGGTCTCCCTTCCTGTTACGTTACTTGTATGGGATCTATAAATACACCCCAAGTATTTCGCCTATCCAGGTATTACCAAAACAGAAGATGAGGTTCCCTAAGTAAAAGAAAGATGCGGATATGCTCATTTACCTAGTTACAACTGGTCTAACAGCGAAACCAGATTATTGGGCGATAAGGGCTTTTCCGAAGCTATAGAATATAAATGGTTACTGCGTACAGCCATCACTTTTAATATGTGTATACATCTTCTGACTGTTGCTGCCATGTGGTACCCCTGCCTTAATTTCGTATAAGTCGGAGTATTCCTCGTCTTGTTTGATCCTGAATAGTCTGCTCGCAATGTAAGACTTCAGAAGTTCAGCTAACTATTTAGGCAGGTTTTCTCCTAGTTTATGATGTAGTCATTGATGCCATACTTTATCAAAAGCCTCGGCAACATCTAAGAAGATTACTGAACAGACTTGCTCTAGAGTTGCATGTTGGTTTCGGAATCCAAACTGGTGTACTGATATCAGTTTTTTCTTTCTATTATTGGTTTGAGCCTTTTGAGCAATAGTTATTTAAATTTTTTTTCTTTTAATTTATTGCATATTTACAATCTACTCTCTCAATTTGAGTAATAAGTAAATTTAAGAATATTATACATGACATATGGGGATATAGCCATCGCTAATCTTCCGGGTAAATATACATTATGTTTAGTTACGTTGTATAAGGTCTTGTGGCCAGTTCCGCTTAAGTCTTCTTGTAACTGGTGGTTGGTTTGACAGCTGCTCTACGAGATCGTTTCCGTGTTCCGCTATCTTGTGGTTGTAAGCACTTGCATGTCTCAGGATTTCATTGGTTATGTATGAGATTTTCAGATCGGTGTGAAGAGTCTCATTACTGATGTACCATGGCGCATTTGCCAACACGCGTAGGGTTTTGAATTGAAGAATTTTGGTATGAGATGCCTTTACGCAACCCCGTAGTTGGATTTCATAGATCCAAATGGGTTTCAGTATTACTTTATATAGTAGTAACTTGTTTGAGAGGGACAGTGGGGAACGATTTCCAATTAACCAGTACATTTGTTTGACTTTTTATCTAGCAGTTTCCTCTTGACTTTAATATGTGTGCTCCAGGTGAGTTTTTTGTCAAGGTGCATCCCGAGGTATTTTATTTCGGTCTTCATCGGTATAGGGATGTTGTTAATTATAGTTTGCGGGCATACTGATCGTCTGTTTGTAAAGGTTATTTGTGTGGATTTTTCAGTATTGACCGTTATTCTCCATTTGTTAGTCCATTCTTGTATTAAAATAAGGTGGTGTTGTAGGTGCTCTGCTGCTACTTGTGGTATTTCGCTGGTTGTCAGGATCGCGGTATCATCAGCGAATGTGGCGATTAGAGTATTTTCTGTGGTTGACGAGTCTGAGGAGTAGATTAAGTATAGCAGCGGACCCAATACACTGCCCTGCAGCATTCCGGACGTAATTTTGTGGTAGTTTGATACTTCATTTTTTATCTTGACTTGGAAGAACCTCTCGTCAAGGTACGATTTTAGCACTAGATAGATCTCGCTTGGTAGATGTAGTTTGATCTTATATAATAGGCCCCTGTGCCACACCTTGTCGAAGGCCTGTTTTATGTCTAGGAATGCAGCCGCGCATACTTTTCTTGTCTCAAGGCTCTCCATTATTTAGGTGATGATCCGGTGACTGTGGTGTATTGTCGAATGGTGTACTCGAAATCTGAACTGATAAGATGGTATTATAAGGGCAAGGTCTACTATTTCCTTGATTCTTTTAAGTAAGAGTCTTTCGAATACCTTTGACATTAGGATGAGGGTTGATCGGATGGTTTTCCAGGCTTAGCAATCATTATAATCTGGGCGTACTTCCACTGAATGGGAAAATAGGTTAGTCTTAATATGCTATTATATATGGTGATAAGAAGCACTAGCGCCTTTCTTGGAAGATTTTGTAGTATTTCTCCTACAAGCGGGTCATAACCGGGAGCTTTGCGGGTATTTGTGCCTTATCTTGGTGTCTCTTGCCTATCCGTTCGGTATCGGTCTTTTGATTTTTATGGTTGCCGTCCATAAGGAATAGTCAGTGTCTTTGTCGTTTGTCAAATTTTTATGGTAGGTATTGACTGATTCATTTTTTATTGTTCTCTTTAGTTGTGTGTGAGGCGGTTTAGTCTGGTTCTATCTATTGAGGCTTTGGTTTGTAGCCATTTTCTCCTGGCTATTCTTTTTTCTCAGCAACCAGATCCTTGATTTCCTTGGGGTAATTGTTGCCTATTGTTTTTGTTTTGATTTCTGTAGTCCACCAAGCAGCTTGTTGAATGTCCACTACAAGCTTTTCAGCTTCATGGTCCAATTGTTGTTTATTTCTAAGCGTTCAGATGAACTCTGTTGTTCAGCTTTCCAGTGTGTGTGTTTGTTAGCCAGTGTCGGATTACATTGTTTCTTGATTATAGTTTTGCTTAATGTTAAAATCATGGTAGAGTGATCGGAGCTCAAGCCAAAGTTCTCTTCAATGTTGATAAAACTGGAGATGAAGAAATCGATCAGTTCCGGTATTTTGTTTCGATCTGAAAGCCAGTAGGTGGGTTTCCCCGCGAAGTGGTAGTTACAATTCCTTTCCTTTGTGGCTTCATACAGTTCTTCTCCTTTAATTATTGAAAGCATTGAACCCTAAATTAGTTTTTCTAGTCTCCTCTGCCGATAAATCGTTTTTCTAAGCTTTGTAGCAGGCTTAAATAGTCTTCTTTTCAAATTATGCCTTGGTGAGCAGTAGTTTGCTGCAACTAAAATATTTTGTCCTCCTATTTTGACAGTTGCAGCTGAAGCTTATATCTCTTCCGTTTCATATTTGCTTTCTTCGTAATGCCTTATATTTTCTTTGATTGTTACAGCACTTCCTCCTCCAGCAGTGTTTTGCGAATGTATAGTGTGGTAGGTTTCATATCCTTAAAATTTGTTATAATTTTGTTATGTAAGATGTGTCTGTGATACGACACATATATCTATTTTTTTCATATCCAGGATTGCTTATAGTTCGTCTGTTGTTGCTGAATACCACTGGCATTCCAGGCTACTCTAATGTTTTCTGTTTCCATTATTTTATCTTTGAAGCAGTAGCTCTATGCTTCAAGTTTTATTAATCTCTCGGAGATTGATGTTAGCATGGTTTCTTCCTGCTCGAACATTTTTTCCTGTTCTTCAAATTCTATTATTGGGCTTTGTAGTAACTGATTTGTCGAAACTTCTGTTTTCTGTACCTTTTCCTCCTTTTCTTTAGTCCTTGGTAGTGCTGGGAATGCTTCTAGATTCCATCTGCATGTCGGTCTATCTTCTGTCTTCCTTTCTTTTGTGTTGTTTTGGTTACTTAGTTTATTATCTTTTGCATGCTTTTGGCTACTTCGCATCCCTTGTAGCTGACTGAGTGGGCTTTACCACAATTGACACGTTTTAGTCTGCTGTTTCCATTCATTGTGCATTCTTTTGTGTGGTATTTCCGGCGCATTTTAAGCATCTTAATTCTCTGTTGCATAATATTTGAGTGTATCCATAAGTTTGGCATTTCTTGCATAGGGAAACCAGTTTTGTCTTTCTTAGAGACTCGATTTTAACCTTCATTCCTTGTATCCCTTTTATCTCCTATATTTTTTTAATGTCTTCGTTGTTTCTGAAGCTTAGCATAAACAGCGGTTTCTTTTCTTCTCTCTGCAGAGTTTTAACGGCTTCTATTATTTTGTATCCTTGGCTATACAAATCGTCTGGTATGTTTTCTAGAGTACACAATGAGTGTAATTTCCTTTTGATGACTTTTATGTTTCTTGTTTGTTTATTTTTTTATGTGTCAAAGGTGCTTTTTTCATTTAGTAAGTTTGTTAGTTTTTTATATTCTTCTGCACAATCTACATTTATTTTCAAATGGTCAATTGCTTGAAATTATGCTTTTCAGACTTTAATTCACGTGGTAGAGCAGCATAGTCTTTAATTTGGCTAAAACCAGTTGGTGGCGGTTTCGGTATTTTTACTCGGTTTTTTTGCCGTTTTTAATTTTTACATTGTTTCATGTTGCCACTATATTCTTCTTCTATTTCTTTCGTGTCCATTTTCTTCTTTTTTGCTTTAAGTGCATCACCTCGGACTTACAGCTTTTCTGTAGAGACTACTCAGTTCCTATAAATATCACAATGTCGTTCTCAAAGGCATACTCTAAAGTCTGATACATTAATGTATGCATATTTCTGCATCTAGTTTAGGGCTTTCTCGTTTTCAGCTTGTGTTGTTTTATGATATCTTCCATAAAGATTACAAACATTGACAAACTAAAGGCTCCACTATATCTTATATCTTAATTTTTGTCACGAAATATTTCTATGTAGTTTCTGGTAGACTCCCATAAACTATATAGCGATGCTACCGTTCCTCTTCTTGGTTGGCATATAGGTTGCCTTGGAATATATCAAAGCACATACCTTGTTCTCTAATATCATCGCAGCATGCAGATACAGCAAAACCCCCTTTAACGCTTAGGATGCGTTCCTAGACGCAAAGCGTTAACGAAACAGCGTTAAACGAAGTCATTTTAACACATAGAGATTGGAGAACACGCGACCAAGAATAAACAGACGTCTACTTATATTTTAAATTATTAGGGCGACCACAAGAGTGACAAGCTGTCACTCGCACATATTCTTCAACCGTATAGTATTGCGCCTTTGCTCTGCTCCGTCCGCATGCACTAAAATTTCCTTGGTGAAAAATACGAAAGCTGATCACAGCGCTTTATCTTTCGTGGGTGACGCTACACGATGTGCAGCGAAAACAAATACACGGGACAAACGTAGATTTAATGTTTAGGGGAATTACAGTATTATGTCAAATCATCACCTCTCACTGATTCGTGCGGGTTCGGGAATAATAATATTTCATATGAATCGATCAAATTACCAACGTAAATTGAATCAGCGTAAATTTAGCGAGTAGAACCGCGTTGTATCGAATCTTAACATATTTAACGTATTTTCGGAGTTCGGAAAAACCGCGTTGTAACGAATCAGCGTTAATAGGGGTAGCGTTAAGCGAGGTCTTACTGTATGTATGTCCCGCAATGCAGTATCTTGATCAACAACCCATTACTCTTTCATACATAATTTCTTTTGCATATGTCATACGAACATGGATTTGTATTATTTTTCTGTCTAGAAGTATTGCCTTAAGCTGATACAAATACATGATGTAGTAATCTTTGTGCCCACATATTTTAACAGTTCATATGTTATGCTGCTGTTTTTCTGCTTCCATTTACCTTAACCTTCTTAATATTTCTTATTTGGTTATATTTAGTTCTACTTCTGCATTCATGCATGCGTATCAATTTCTCGTTTTTGCTATTATTGTTTGTTGTGGGTTTCTAGTCAATTGTGTTTCTGTTTCCAGTTTAAAATAATATTCCTTGCACCTCACTATAATGTTTTACTGTTCTAGAAGGTTTCTTCTACAACTTTTGTTCTTTATTTGTTATCTGTATTATTTTATTTTTTTCCGTCTTTACTTCTGCATTCCCCTTTACCATTTGTGTCGAGTTTGAAGTCAGAATTATAAAATTTATGGAAAACTGAATATCTCCTAATAGGTATATTTCGTTTACCAACAAGGAAGATAATAAATTTAACAGTAGGTAGGTAATAATAACAAACACAGTTTTTGGTTAATCACTCTTATTCATTGGTTTGAACTGAATTTCAATTGTATGATAATAACAGAGTCTTACCGATAATTCAAGTAGAGAAAATTAATCTTCTTGTAATTTGTCAGAACTGAATCAAAAATGAATTAATAATAAATGGTTTATTGTTTCATATTGTAGCACAGATTGCATAACTCCAATTTTGTTGGGTACGGTTTATCGCCCCCAAATAGCGATCTTCTTAAGCCACGGTGAAGTACTGTGTTTGACTCTAAAAGTTCTAAGTAAACGAAATAACAATCAAGCTAGAATAGATCCATATAATTAGTATAAATTATATTGCAGTAGGAAAATAAGATGGATTAGTTAAGCCTTCTTTGCAAATCGAACCAATTTCTTGAAAATCGTCAATCTTAAACTATAAGATTATTTAGCACTCGAGCGTAATTGTATTCTTTGAAAGCTAGTTAATATACTGCAATTTATAAATAGTTAAAAGTAAAGCAATAAAGTAATTTTTTACGTGTCTCATTTACTTCGATACTCGTATTTGTTTCACCCCACTTTGAGTTTTGAAGAAGTTGCAGAAAGGATAAAATAGAAGGGCATTTTACTTTTTTTAATTTAAGTTTAATATGAATTGCAGAACGAACGCCCAATGCGAACGACGCAAACTATATGTGGTTGCCCCGCGGGTCTGCGCTTCCTACCCGTGCCACGACCTCGTGCTCCCAACCCCGTCGAGCGCGACTCTCTGGGGACCCATGGATGACCGTTATTGCATACATACACGCCGATATTAGTGCTATACCTCATTTCGATAGAATACGACTACGACTTATACCCAATGGGTTTATAATTACACAGAGGCTCATTAAACCTAGATTACTTCCGAAGCTTGACCAATACCAACCTTAACGATTATTTGAAAATTTAGAACAAAGCTGAACCTTTTCCGCCAACGTTATTATTTTGAATAGCCCTACAAAGATTACTAATCCCCCCTTAATGTGTTTATCTGTCTTGCAGGACATGTATTAAAATGTCGTGCGCCTAATCCTTGTGAAAATAATCCGGGTTTAAAGCACAGGATATAAAGAAGTAGCTGTGTTCATGTGTCTACGGTAATCCACATTCAAATTCGCCCTAGACATGGTCTACGACCTTTAATGACACATCCAAGAGAGAATGGAAATTTTAACTTAAAATAGCATTTTAGCCAATTTTAATCACAACCAAGCATACTTTTTTTCTGACATTTTTCACAATCGGGATATTAGCAGATATACAAGAAGTGTTCGTACGTTCTACTACTTTCCCGTATTCAATGCCTTTAAAATTTAGTTGTTCCATAACAGTCAATTGAACGTATTTAAAAATTGCTTTATATATGCAGAGTGTTTAAGAAATACGTTCGGATATTTTACCCACTTATACATCTCATCAATACAGACAAAAAATTTGTAATAAACATGAGTTCGAAAATCAATCGTTTTCAAAATATAGCCCAATTATTTACGCAGAGTAGGAGTTCAGAATCGTATTTATCACGTCTGCTATAAAAGTGAATAAAACAACATTTGTTTGAGTTTTTGTAAGTGTCAATTTTGTTATTGTTGTTGTTGGAATAGGTTTGCCAACGCGGAAATGGCAAACATGCATTTAATGTATAATAAGGCCCATGGTAATTCTTATGAGGTACGACGCTTGTATGCCGAAGCATTTGCGAACCGGACACTTCCGCGTGACAAATTTGCATCAACGTTCATCCGAAGTTGGTGCATTTAAATCAAGGTGGTGGTGGTCGGCCTAGATCAGTTTCTGCTCCTGAAGCGGAACTTAACATTTTAAGAAGGATTTAAGAGAATCCAGGTACCAGTACTAGAAGACTTTCTGCCGAAACAAATATTAATGCTTCTCTAATTTGGGAAATGTTAGGTGAGGAGCAATTGTACGCATACCATATTCCAATGTTACAGGCTCTTATTGTGGCTGATTATACTGCACGTCTGGTGTTTGCCCGATGGGGCACTGGCAAGAGTTGCGGAAAACGCAAACTTTGTTAGTGAAGTCTTATTTATTAAAATAGCATTTTTAATTTCCACAACAGCCATGTTTGGTCAGATGATAACCCTTATGCTATTATTGAATCGAATCATCAACAACGATTTTCAATTAACGTTTGGCTTGGTGTTTTTGGAGACCATATCATAGGACCTTTTTTTCTTCCGAACCGTTTGACTGGCCAATTGTACCTTGATTTTTTGCGTAATACCTTGTCACTATTGTTAGAAGATAAACACCCCTCATTAATAGAATTAATATGTGGTTGATGCACAATGGGGCTCCTGCACATTTTTCAATCATGGACAGAAATTTCCTGAACAAAAATTACAACGGCAGATGGATAGGGCGAGAGGGTCCAGTTGTGTGGCCACTTAGATCTCCTGATCTCAACCCGTTCGACTTTTGTATTTGGGGGTATTTACAGTCGATAGTTTATTCAAGCCCTGCGAATAATTTAAACGAATTGGGAGAACGAATAGAACACGCCTGCAAGACTGTTCGTATGAATCTTTGAAAGAATGCGGCGTTCATTTCTACGGAGATGCGAAGGATGTGTACAATTGGAAGAGGAGGAGGACATGTTGAACATTTACTTTAATTATTTCTAATTAAAATGTTTTATTTAGACGGCTATTTGTTTTAATGGATGGTAACAAGCAATCTTTATTTTCTTAAAAAAACTCCATATCTCGAAAACGGTTGCTTTTCGAACCCATGTTTATTACTCCTTTTTTGTTTGTATTGATGAGATCTATAAGTGGGTAAAATATCCGAACCTGTATATATATATATATATATTAATATGTCCTCAAACTCCCACAGCATAAGGCGATGCGACTTCTAACAACGTTCTACCCGTTGCTTTGATTTCATTCTGGATCGTTCTTCTCCAAGTTGTTTTGGGTCTTCCCCTTCTTCTATTACCTTGTGTGTTACAATACAATGCGGCTTTAGCAATGTTATTTGGTTCCCGTCGCAGCGTGCGTTCAGTTCACTTCCATTTCCTTTTTCTTATTTCTAGTTCTGTTTGTTTGGTTCTTCTCCAAACCTTTTCATTTATTACGAAGTCCGACCAGCGGATTTTCGTTATTCTTTGTAAGCATCTGGTTACATATGGCTGGAATTTCTTATTAATTATGGATGTTTTCCAGGTTCCACAGCCGTATAATAGAACAAATTTGACATTTGTATTAATACCCGTATTTTATTACTCACTGACTGTAACATATATCTTTGAGAATTCTGAACGCTGCTCTGGCTTTCCCTGTTCGGTATTTAATGTCTTCTTCAGAGCCTCCACTTACAGTTATCATCAGTTATCATACTGCCTAGGTAGCAGAATTGGTTTACATAGTTTATGTGAAATATTCGTTGGATATTTGTATTAACCTTCATTGCTTTAATCTTTGAGTCTTTGGCGTGTTCTATCAGTCGGTTCGGTTTTTGTTGCATGTCATTGTGTTTATGGTTCAGTATACAGATACTTTCCCGTATTCAATACTATTCAAATTTAATGTAAATTTTCAATTGAACATATATAAAAATTGCTTTAATTTACTTAAAATTTATATTATGTAATCAGTGCTGAAAAGGATGATGCAAAATTCTTACATTAACGATAAAATACAAATAAAAACACGTGTGACACCACTGGCGACGGATAGAGGGTCGCAGCGAAGTTACTGGAAATCGGACCGATCGTGCTCGATCACCCTCGAATATTCGAGAAGAGACGCGCACTTGTATAAGAAGGTTGAGTCAAGCGGGACGGGCAGAGTTAGTTAATAATTGTTCTAGTGTGCGTTACGCACCAATTCTAAAGCCTTTTTAAGTGAAATACTCGGTGAAATATGTCTTCGCAGAAAAGAAAAATAACGAACAAACATCGAGTTTATAATGAGCGTTGGGAATCGGACTATTTAATCACAAACAACAATAATAAACTTCAGTGCATTGTTTGTATGAAAGTACTATCGGTTTCCAAAGAATATAATATGAAACGACATTACACTACGTTACACGAGAAAATGTTTCAGCAATATACAGGGGAGTCAAGAAAGGCTATCATTACGGATTATAAGAAAAAACTAAAACAACAAACACATTTTTTTAAAAATCTTACACTGATAACAAGTGCAATATTGCCGCTTCTTACGAAGTAGCGCTGGAAATTGTCAAAGCGAAGAAACCTTTTAGTGATGGAGTACTTATTAAAAACTGTGCAATCAAAATGGCAAAACAATTCAATGAAACGAAAATTGCCAAAAAATTCGAAACAGTCTCAGTATCGCATCAAACGAGACGGGTGGACCATATTAATCAATATGTATCCAAAAAAACTGCATGACACGGTTGAAAAATGTAAATATTTTTCGCTATGCCTGGATGAAAGCACTGATCTGTCCGACATTAGCCAGCTTGTAATTTTTATCCGAACTATTCAAAACGACTTCAGTGTAGCAGAGGAGATGCTTGATCTTATTCCTCTCCATGGTATAACCAAGGGTACGGATATTTTTGAAGCTGTAAATAAGGTGGTGTCAGACTACGGGGGATTCGATAAATGTTCCTGTTTTGTCACTGATGGAGCCAAAGCTATGATAGGAACCGAAATGGGATTTGCAGGACTCTTGAAACAAAACAACATCAACTGCCCTGTGATACACTGTATTGTTCACCAAGAGTCCCTATGTGGAAAATCCTTACGTCAAATGAATGTCATGAAAGTGGTTGTTAAAATAACTAATATTATTAGAGAGGGCAATCGTGCTTTGGCTCACAGAAAGTTTCGTGATTTTTTAGCCGAAGTAGAGGCTACATATGGGGACTTGTTACTTCACACCGATATTCGTTGGTTAAGCGCCGGAAACTGTTTGCAACGATTCTTCGCTCTACGCAAGGAGATTCCTATTTTTCTTAAAGATGAAGTCAAGTCCAACACTACGGAACTGGAAAATCAAATGGTAGATGCACAATTTTTAGCAGACCTTGCATTTTTAACAGACCTGACATCTCACCTTAACGAATTGAATTTGAAGCTACAAGGAAAACAGCAGAATATTGCCAAATTATTTGGACACATAAATGGATTTAAGAATAAAATTAAGCTCTTCAAGTCTTCATTAGAAAAAAATGATTTTTCATATTTTCGAAGTTGTAAAGAGCATTTTGAAGAAATGAAGGATTTTGAGGAACATAAAAGGACATAAAGTACATTGACACAATTGCAGAAGAATTCGAAAATCGATTTTTCGACTTTAAAAAATCGAAAGAGAGATTTCAGTTTTTACTCAGCCCTTTACAATTTCAGTTGAGAATGTAAGCAGAGAGACCTTCAACTGGAATTGTGTGATTTGCAATCAGATCCTTTTTACCAAGGAAGAACTGAAACTGCATTGGACTTTTTCAAGTTGCTGCCAGAAGAACGATACCCCAACTTGCAAAACTTAGGGCTTACACTGGGCTAAATGCTGGGAAGCACGTATCTTTGCGAAAGCAGCTTTTTCAACATGAAATTTATAAAGTCAAAATATAGATGTTCCCTCATTGATAAGTCACTTACTCAATTGCTTCGTTTATCAACAACAAATATTAAAGTTAATATTGGTGCATTAGTTAGTGAAAACCAACATCCTCAAATTTCCCACTAATTTTTTTGTAATTTGATATGTTTTGAATAAATTACAATAATAATACAAACGCGTTTTTTCTTTGTATACCATACCTATTAAAACTCACTGATAAAGTTGCATACGAAGTATTTTATAGTGCGGCCCTCCAAACCGTATTTTTTTTAAAGCGGCCCTTGGGGCACTTGAAGTTGGACAGCCCTGTTCTAGAGTGTACGTTTGCATATTCTGAATTTTGGTAGCCTGACAAGGTTTTATATAAACAAAATAGAAAAATATCTGTCCCTGAAAGTGATTCAAATGATTTATATTAAATACAGCAAGGCTAGCGTTGCTGTCGTATAATAACTAGGCCTTGTCTGACAATAGCCGGAGTGTATCATAACTGAACAGGGCAGGGCCACTTGCTAAAGCGTCTTGAATTGAGGAGCCCAGGAAATTCTGCAGGAAGACGTCGTTTGAGGGACGCAGCCCATACCCCGGGGAACTGACCGAGATGCCAACCGTGGGGACCACAAGCTCTGCCTTTTGGGAATGCGCAAACTTTCAGACCACCTGGCATGTTCGTTTGAATAAAGAACATAAGTATTGGCATTTTGATCTATACACGCTTCAAGAATTGGCAAATGTTGTTGGAAAGGGAGCAGTAAAACTAAGGCTAGCGATATATTATTGAAATTCCCTCAGAGAAAAATCTTCTAAAGTAATACAATCCAAATATTTTAATTACATTCAAATAATTTTTTATCAACATAAACTACGATATAGATATGATATTCTAATGTATATTTGAATTGATTCAATGAATATTCAATAGTTTATTTAAAGACTTCATTTTCGGAAGAAAACTGCATGAAAACCAATACATATAAAACAAGAATTGAATGTACTGAATGTTTCATCGAAAAATGTTTATTGTTAACAAACTTTCCACATTACCTGGTAACAGCGTGGAAAAATATTTACGAAGAATAGAATCTTCACGATTGTCAACAGCACTAGCTGACAAATAATTCAATGTATTATATGAAAATTAACGAAAAACTGTATACAACTGTATTAATAACAATAAAATTCGAATCACTATCAAGTAATAATGTAAACCTGTAATTTATTGGAAATCATAAATAATTGAATTCAAAATCGGAACAAATTAAAAATGTAAAATTTGTGGCATACATTTCTCAACATTCATTAGTTATTCTTTGGCAAAGTTAATCTGCGGTTTTAGAGTGGACAATATATATATATATATATATATTGTACTCTATAAACGTCCCAAAAGATAAAGTCAAGTGGAGTTATATCAATAATATACAGGATGCGTATAAATTAACGAAAAAGCTACACGTGGATATGTTCTTCGTACAATTCTTAGTCGACAATGTTAATACTAAAATGTTGTTCTGTGCTTCTTGTGTTCTCAGGAATCATTTAAAAGAAACATACATTTGGCGACACTGCACCCAAAAAGGTGTTGTTACTATGCACGGCAACTAACAACTTATAATAATAACCTACTTATAATAATTGTTCGAACTGAAAATCGTCTGCTTATAAACAGAGCTCCAATCTTCGTGTTACTGTTTGCATTACTCGCTCCAGTATTTCTGATGTAATTTCTAATACATATTAGGTAGTATGTTCAACAGAATTTCGTCACTAACATGTTCCAAAATAATAAAGTAAATTGGTCCAACAACCCTGTGGTTTATTATGCCCAGCCATACATTAACCGAAAACCTTCTTTGGGGACCATATTCACGAAATTCGTATGGGTTTTCCTCAGCCCAATAGTGAACATATTAAACACGCCATTTCTGGTAAACATACACTCATCGCCCCAAAGAATACGTCTTAAGAAGTCACCATTGCCACGAATTCTATTTAAAATCGTATTGCAAAAATTCAATTGGTATATGTTACCATTTTCATAGAGAAGCTGAACTTTGCAGACATGATATGGATGAAGAAGGTTTTCTCGTAGAACCAAATGTACGGTTTTGTTACAAAGGATATTGCAACTAACTGCCGGGTACTCATGGAGGGATGTTACGTCTAAAATTTGCTCTTCTAGTTGTATTATGCGCCTTTGCCTTGGTCGACCAGCGTTCGCATTACTTTTGGAAAACTAACCAGTTTCACTAATACGTTGGTCCAGCCTTCGAAATACATTTCCTCTAGGATGGCTCCGGTTCGGAAAAAATGCCCGGTATTTTTGTTCGGCTATGTCAGCAGCTATGTACCATGTACACATTGGCATACTCATTGAAAAGTAAAGTTCATTATAAGTGGACGAAATAAGATAAAAAGAAAAGAACACAGAAACACAAGAACTAATAAAAATTATACAAATAATCAGAGGTAACATAAGATTAGAATTTGGTAGTGGGAGGACTACTTATTGTTTTACAATGTTGCAAAATGTATTTTTTATGAAACTAAATTATTAAAGAAATGTTGCAAACTTTTGAGACAGGAAGATCACATCTGCGGAAAAATAATATTCACAATTCTTCTTTTTTCTAAATTGCACCTTCTTTTATCAACAAATGTCGAGTAATATCGCATATTAAAAGATCGGATGTCCAACCTTTGGGGACCTCGTGCAGACGCAGGAAGCATAGTGTAAACTATAATATTTTAATATTAGGATTTTCAACTTCTGATTTTACGAAAAACATCGACACGTGTAGCTTTTTCGTTAATGTATCTTACTATACAATCTACACATATGTATCAAAATTCAATGTATATTTAAACTTCTAGTGCTTCATACGTGCTAGCATCTTTAAATTCATTTGCTATGGTTCTCATATATATGTCAGAGACAGTTTACTCATAAATTTCATTGAAACACTAAGCAGTACGAAAACCCATATCCAATAGCACTCTAATGGCTAGTAATACAATATTAACAAGTTTCACATATTTCAACACCGTTCACATTTTCTATAAAATATTATAAATAAAAACTTTTCTTTAAAAGCATATAATTGATCTACATTTTAGTAAAAATCAGAGTATATCAGTTTATACAAAAAAAACGATATTTAAAGTTAACTATTCTTATTTTTCTTTTTGCCTATGACATACCATATATATAGGGTCCTTAATATGTAGCAATAGTTGTTATGGCGTAATTATTAGTTATAGCAAGAAAAACCTTCTTTCTATTTTTTTTCATTCATTCATACTCCCCCCCCCCCCCGGAACCGCTTTCGCATTAGTTCAGGGGGGCGCGGGCGTTTCTTACATACTAGCCATTCATGCAACATGCACCCTAAACTTAGCTAAGTGAAATACGGTCGTCGCCTTAGTCGGGGTTTGACCCCGTTGTCGATTGAGCCGCATTTTACTGTGACCTCGACTAACAGCGCGTATTCGCACTGCCCTACCGAGGTCTCGAGCAAGAAAAACGTTAGATAAAAATTTCTTGGCAAGTTATTAGTTACCTCTTTGTAAACTTAATTCTTCTTTTTATAAATAGCACCTTACTTATGTTTCAGTTTTATTTGGTAAAGGTTGTTTTCTCTTTTTAATAATGTAAAACTTATATGCACTTACATAACAAAATGTTCGATAGCAACTGATGAAACTGCGTCTTCGTAGGCGTAGAATTTCAACAAACTATCGCATCCAGAGTGCTGTGTCTTGCCATTCGTATTTGCAATAGATAACAATAGAAAAACAAAACAATAGTAATGCCGAACAACAGACAAAACAAACTTTATTAGTACAAGTACAAATAAGTACTTTCAAATATAAATAAACACAAATAAACATTTCAAAATATTGACAACTATTTAGCATCTAATAATACGTGTGTACCTAATAGTTAATTGCAAAAAAATATAAACCTAAATCAACTAATAGTTCTGTTCTAGTTCTATATAGTTGTTCAACTATATTTCATATTAAATGTTGAAACTGTTTTCCGTTTTCTCCTAAGCAGTGTACATGACAATGTACGAACTTTTGTAAAGAGTTTGACAACCATTCTCGCTATATTAACTGCAGTTCTTATCTAATTCGAGTTTTTAAACATTTTAAAGTTTTATACCGATTGTTGTAAACTTTTTTTAAATAGGCCCATAAAAGACATCGAGAGGCGTTACTTCGGGTAACCGTGGTGGTCACTCAATACAACGAAGAGCCCGTGTTGTTGCAACCAAATGTGGTGTGCAGATATTCCTTGTTTTTCTTCCTTTGGGCATACTTTTATGATTAAAGGGATAATATTATTTTGTACTAATTACAAATACGGCATTTGTTTTTTGAGGGTGTTGTGTATGATGTTCTAATATCCAATGAAAATTCTCTTAGCACTAATAGCGGCAGTTCAATTTATTAACAGAGCTATTAATACAAAAAGTAGGTTTATATGAAAATCCTATTTGGATTTCAAAATTTGGATTGATGTCATCGTTCGATCATAAATTCACAAAATTTTGATTTTCGATGAAAATGTTTGGGTGTTAATTCTTGCACAAGGTAAGGATTATAAGAATAAAACTTCCGATTGTTCAAAATTCTATGTGTAGAACATTCACTTATCTCTAAATTCAATAAAACTTGTTTATTGGATCAATGTGGATTTTCTTGTACTTTCAGTAGCACATCTAGATTTGAGCTTTAAAGTATAAAGCTCAAGGAAGACTGGAAACTGAAACCATTGCTGATAAACATCACGAACATGTCCTGTTTCCAAATTCTTTTTTTACTAACTATTATAGATTGCGTTATGGAAACCCGATCAGGGTATATATTAATAAATAGATAACAAACTTCTTGTTGCGTTCTTTTTCGCTCGCCATACCCAACCATCACTAAAATTGTGATTGTTCTGTTTCACTTAATCGCACAATGTTAACCAAATTATTTCGATTTATTAACTCCGCAATCATCTCAGTTGTAATAATAAATATCGTATGACGTTACTATTGTTTTGTTTAATCGATTGTTTTATATCGTAGACAGTCTGGATTCGATGATTCTGTCTAAATTCTGAGCCAATCAAGAAGCAGAAGTTATATCTGTTTTCACAGAACATTTTCTTATGTTAGTGTATACAAGTTTACCATTGTGAAAAAAAGAAACAAACTTTACCAAATATATATATATATATATAGAAAATAGTTTCGGTCAGTATAAAACAATTAAGTTTGTATAGGTTTTTCATGAAAACTGATCATTACGCCATTACAACCATTATTCGATACTTTTGAAGGACCGAGTAGAGTGGAGTCTCTATTTAAAATTAGTAAATTTGAATCGCTGAAAATAGAAATACCGATGGTATAAGAATCTGAACTGCACTGAAAGGCTTAATGGTAGAAGAGTCCATTTTCGTAGATATTGTTCGCTCAGGTTAATATGAAGAGTTCAAATAATAGAATAGAATACTACATAATAATTTTCGAAATAATCGCATCATAATATTTCAATGGAACACCCCATATCTTATCACATTGCTTTTGGTATACAGAACTTTTCGTTTTAAAAAGCAGGCAAAAAGGAACACCTCTGCAAATAGTAAAAAAAAGAATACTAGTTACCACAAACCAAATCAAGCTAAATTTTACAAAAACTGCAAACAAAGTTAACCCCTTCCGCTTTTAAAATCAATTGTTAAACTGAACATTCAGAAGTAATGTAGGTTTTGTTTGAGATACGTTTTACAGTTGTTAATTTGTAGAAGAACCAACCGAACAATCACATCCGAATAGTAAATAGAAATTTTACCATCGTTTGCATTTTTATTTCCATTACTTCAATTTACATTTTTGCTGGCTTTTCCATCTATAGTAAGTAATAACAGCAAACACAATTATAACAAAAGATGTTTTAAGATGCTACAGATTATTTGAAAGGTATTAGATCTTATCCGATTACTAGCACCAAACCGAAATGCAAATTGAAATCAATACTCCTTCAAACCCTTGTCAGTTTGAAAACGAAACATTTATTTACGAGCATTTTTTTATAAAGCATAATAACAAATTGTACTCGTTTGCAGCAATTGTTAAATACAAATAACATGAAATTCCCCAAAAATTAGATTCTGAACAAGCCCCTGACAAAGGCTCACATTAAATATTTTAAGCCCCTAGGGGGTCCTGGTATAACCACAGGAGTTCAGGTGGAAGCACACAGTGGTACAAAATTTTTAATTGAGAGGCATCTCATTTTAACAGCAAAATTGCTAACTGTAATATTAGTAGTGTATACGTGGCTGGTCGAAGCGCAGAGAGTTAGCTGGCGGGCGAGGTATACGACTCCCAGGGGACACCGTCATGGGAGCGCATATTTCCCTGTCTGTGTGCTGCCGTTCCCCCGGCACCTCCTGGGGCCCGCTGCTGCCGCTCACCACCCCGCAGTCAGTGGCGGCGCCGCGGTAAACGTAAGGAAAATGAGAACAATACTAAGAAAACTAAATAAAACGTTTTTGCATAACAATATTAGGATTTTTGTTTCATTTTCGTCAAATATATAAATTTTATAAACCACGCATTCATCTAAGTGTTTTCAGAACTGTACCCAGAATGTTTGTCACAATATTGACGTTACGTTATTCCTATTTGTGCTTAAGTGACGACATACGAACGATTGCAAGAATTTAGTAAGAACTTCCACAACTAGGAATTAGAAAATGCATGTCAATCACGCAGCAGGCGATTAGAAGGACTGTTGAATTATCCTCGGCCTTAGCTAAATGATGTTTGGCTTAAAATATGGGGTTTCGGTTTTTTTGGCAAACTCGAACATCCCCGCGTTGTTCTATCGGTAGCTACAAATGGCAACTATTTATAGTTAATAAAAAATCAACAAAACGCTTTGTCCAAACTTATTGGTACTTCAAATAATCTCCGGTGGTATATTTGTATCAACATTCTATTACATCACAGTATTCGAACAATAAATCATTCGTTTTAAATTAATAAACCCTATAACAGAGAAATTGTAAAATTAATACTTTAATGTCCTAATAACTGGCGAATATGTTTATGGCTTGAATGATTTCCATATGAATAACTGTATCATGAAATCATTGTATAGAAGATATTTGGTGAATAAAAATATCAAGCCATTACAATATTGGACGTTAAATCTTAGATACACTTACGCATTTTAAATTTCATCAACATTGGATAATTTATTTTTGAGTAAAGTACAATATTCTAAAATTCCTAGAAGGCCTCAAAAATCATCAATCAATAAAAAAAATAATCCTTCCTATCTTCACCAGGACATCAATCAGAACCAAATTCCTTATCATATTAAAAAAATAAACATTTACTAGGAATGGTCTGGAACCATTCGTGCCCATGATTTATGGTAACATTACCACACAGTAAAAAACGTATTCGTTATTTATAAAACTTTAAGAACCACGATTAAGGTATACGTATTCAGAATATTTTTGTCGTGGTATTATTACCACAAAAATGTTCTTTGTTTCAATTAAATATAGATATTTTACAATAAGAGTCTCCATTTATATCGTTACAAGACATTGGGAGAATAGCCTGTAGATACAACTGCTACGTTAACTAGTTTCAATACCAATACCAGAAAAAGTAATGCGGCCAGCACTAACACTAGGCTTCAGCGGGCCATTATTACCCCAGGGGGTTACCCAAGGCGTCAACCACTCACCGGAATACATATACAAATTGACCAAAACTACCTCGCTTTACCTAAAGAATGTTGTACAGAGTGGATGGGGCATTTGCACACATTAACAATAAAGCACTAAAAATGTAAAAATTAAAAAATTGGAATGGTTGATTAGTGAAAAATAAAAACTTGTTTTTCACTTTAATAGTCAGTGTTGCCACCTCTAGCCCTATTACAATCTTCAATCCGACGGGGAATGCTTCTAATCAAATTGTTAACTTGTTCTTGGTGTAAGTTTGCCCATTCCTCTCGAGCGGCTTGAATGAGCTGATCCACATTTCCTGGATTATCCCTTCCAGCTCTAGTCCTTCTTTTAATGAAGTCCCACACATGCTCAATGGAATTAATATCAGGTGAGCAGGCAGGCCATCTCAGAACAGTGACATCTTCTGTTTCCAGAAAGTCTGTGCCAACTCTGAAAATGAAAATATTTCCCATTGCACCTCTCCACAGCCTAACTATACGTTCTAGGACCAAATCGACATACCGGTAATCCGTTAAACTTTGCCGTAAGGGACCCAAAGGAGTTTTTTCTCCCATCATAATACCTCCTCAAAACATTACAGTTCCTCCTTTATATCTTGGAACAGATCTGACAGTTTGCAGTCTAGCTTGTCTGCCTCGACCTCTTAAAACACGAATTCGACGATCATCTGATCTCAGACCAATTCTGGTTTCATTGGAAAGAAGGATATTTTGCCAATCTTCAAATGTCCAGTTCTGGTGTTCCAGACAATTTTGTTCTGCCTGAATAACTCGGGAACTCTAACTGTCCCCTGCTAAATAAATTTCTGGCACGAAGTCTCTTTCGTATTGTTTCAATTGAAATACGAACACCTGTACCTACAAAAGTTGCTTTTAGAGCTCCGGATGAGAAGAGGTTGGATTTCTTCTAGCTATTTGAATTAAAAACTAGCCTTGTCGCCCTGCGAGACGCCCACCGTTGCTGCGATTTGCCTTTGTGACATTCCCTGCTCAACAAGAACAACAATTCTTCCCCTCTGAACATCTGACAAACCTACGTAGGGCATATTACCTTTTTTGAACGCAAAGTTAAATTTACTCTGACATTTCGATTTTAGAACTGTACACAAATATCAGAACGTTTCAATGTGCACGTGATCAACTTTTATCAATTAGTTATCTTATTTACAACAAAAACCTTTATCTCTTATCTGCATAACAAGTTTTCATAAATTTCTTATTGTTAGTAAGAAATACTGGGTGTTTCCATATAAGTTTGGTTGCGTGTATACCGAACATAGCGTACATTTTCGATTTGGTTTTTTAAAGAATACTAGAATCGATTTACCACACAATGTACCATTTTAATGACACAAAATGTTTTGCTACAAAATTATAAATGTAAACTTAATAAGAGCAAAAGTATTTATAAATTCGCTTGTGACGTGGGACACCAATTGTATTGTGTTTTGGCGTCAGAAAGTTGTATAGCCGGTAGTGCAATCCCGCATCCACTCTCTATAACTTCCTTGTTTTTCCTTGAAAGTATTTCGCACCATCTGACAGTACTTCGAAGTAATCGGCATTACTTGGTATTGCCCGGAATTACTTCGCGTTACGCGAACTTATTTCGGTTGACTCCGAATTACGTTGTATTATTGGGTATTTTTGACAGTTTAAAATTTACACTCTATATTATAATTTTATATAGATTTTTAATAAATATCCTCAATAGGAAACATTGGTGTAGTATCCGTCAGAAGTAATTTCGGTGCAACATTACAAACAAAACTACATTTTTAATTAAATAAGATATTGATCCTTTATTTATTTAGGTTTTTCAAATATTTAATCCCTTAGATTAGGTCTGAAAGCATTTTATATAAGTAAATGTTTTATAGCTATATAAGATTTGAATTAAAAATATTCCAAGAGCAACTTGAATTTCAAAAAGAGCCTTAAAGATTTAAGAATTAGTGAAAGTGTTCCAGTTCTAGTTGCCATTATGAGACACATAAATATCGAAGCAAATTTAGACAACCATCACAGAAAAATTCCAGACACTTGTACCTTGTTTAAATTATACTTCATAGAAGATAATTAATGTTGATTGAAAGTAAGTATTCACACCTTCTTCTTCTTCTTTCTTAGGCATCTATCGTCCATTCCTGAACGTAGGCCTTTCCTAAACTTTTCCACTTATTTCTGTCTCGGGCTTAATGCTACCAGCAGTTTCCATCTTTATCATCAACCCATCTTATCGATAGTCTTCTTCTGCCTCTCTTTATTACTATGGGTCTCCAATGGGTAACTTCTGATATGCATTTAGTGTCTCGTGGAATGTGGCCAGCCCAGATCCACTTTAATTTTGCGACTCATTCCATAATGTCTGTTGTTCCTGTTCTTTGTCTCATTTCGCCGCTTCTAATTTTATCTCTTAGAGAGATACCCACCAGCATTATTCTCTCCATAGCTCTTTCTATTACTCGTAGCCGATTTTGCGCTTTTCTTCGTTAGAGCCATAGTTTGAAGTCTGTACTTAGCTAATGGCACAATACAGGTGTCAAATACCTTTCATTTCAAGTTTATGGAAATATCTCCATTTTGTAGTATATGTCTTAGTTATCCAAAAGTAGCCTACGATAAGCCAATTCTCTGGTATACCTCTAGAACTTGATTTTCCTTACCAATAGTGTCCCAGGTATATATATACTCCTTTACGTTCTCTATGTTATTTCCATCCATACTGATCTGAATGTTTGCTTAGGGTTTTAGTTTTATTAAGATTCATCTTGAGTGCTATCTTCCTGAATACTTAACTGAGTTCTTTGCCATCTGTTGTAGCTCGTTTGTATCACCTTATATCAGGACTATATCGTCCGCGAACAGTAGATGACTCAAATATGCTCCATCTACCTTTATAGCTTTTTGTTCGCATGAGAGGTTTTTAAAGGCGTGTTCTAGAGCGAGGGTAGAGAGTTTTTGCAATATCATATCACCCTGTAGAATCCCTCTTCCAATTTGGATTTCTTCAGATTTTAGATCATCTTGATTCTTACTTGTAGAATGGCGTTCTTGTAGATACTTTCGAAGATCTTAGCATATATTCACATACGAACTAGAAACAATAACAATATTTAAATTTTTTCTAGTATCCAGAAAGAGCAATCGTTGTAAGTAACATTTACTTCAATATATATATAATTTTATACAAGTTATTATGATGAGAAGTGAGGCGGCCGTAGGCTAGAGGTTAGCGCGTTAGACTTCTACGCTGAGGGTCCTGGGTTCAATTCCCAGTACCGGAACATCGGATTTTTAACGGCCGTTCTCCCTCGCAAGGCAATGGCAAACCAGCGAGGTATTCTGCCTAGTGAATCTTCTCTGGAGTAGAAGTGTTTACACTTCCCATGGTTCGGAGCCCACGTTAAGCTGTAGGTCCTCTATGTCTGTGGCACTCTAAACGCGCAACACAGGCATAGGAGAGAAGATCGCTACGTCTCGTAAGAGACAAAGCACCATAAGAAGAAGAAGATGATGAAAAGTGACATACAGGGTGGTTAATGTTTTATTTTACACTAAATATTTCCTTCCTTTATCATTATCATCACACCTCTCCCAGTAATTTCCAGCGTGGTCTATCTTGTGCCTTTTGGATTCTGTCGTAGTCTGCAACTCTTTTAATATCGTCTGTCCAGCGCATTGAGGGCCTTGGGTCATCCTCTAAATCGTCTTCCCAACCTATGTCCCCATTGTAGTACCATCTTTGTTCGTCTATTATTCGTAAGTCTTACTTGGTGTCTCTCTCACTGCCATTTCTGTTGAAGTATCTTCTCTATTATAGCTTGCACTTAAGTTTTTCTTCCTATCCATTCATTAGAGTTGCCATTTTTTTATTTCTTTATGTTATGCCCAGCATACCTCTTTCCCTTGCTCTATTATGGCATCCTCTCCTGCTGGTCTATTGTTTTAGATGGTTTTCAACGTATTTTCGATTTCGTATATCACTATTTGCCAAACTTCTTCTGAATTGAATTCGATATTTTTCTATCTTCAAAGCTAACATTTAACCGTTTGATTGAGGTATAGAATTTCCTATAATCTTCTTCCGTTATTTTTAGTATTCCGTCTTGGTCATTAATTAAGAGTCCCTTTTAGTATTTTATAGATGTTATAAGATTCTTTTTAATTACTCTATTTCTTTTCCATACTTTTGTTTTACTACCCTTTTTTAAGGCCTCTTCTATCTTCCTTTCATGCCATTTTTGTAGACCTTCTTTTATTGCTCTTCGAATGTTCTTATTTATTTCCGTAAAGTCTACACTTCTACGGTATATCTTGCTTAGGTTGTGCGATTGTTCTCTTTGTTCCATCATTATATTTGTTGCTGTACTTAGGTTATTTAACGCTCTCGTTAATTTCTTCCACTTTACGTTCATACTGTCCTCTTCTCGTATATCAGCAGTTTCCACTTATCTTTTTAATTATTTTCTACATTCTTCTTTGTTTTGTATAATGATTTGCCCGCTATTACATAAATTTGTTTTACGAACATGCTTTTATATTTTTCACTTTCCTCTTACCAAACAATGGTCACTACCGGTCTTAGCATTATTCAGAACCGAAACGTCCTTTATTATATATTTTCATTCTTGGTCCGTCCATCTGGACTTAACCACGTCCACTTTTTACTTTTTCTTTTCTTGAAGAGTAAATTGGTTGCATACAAAAGTTGTCCCAGAAAGTTTACGGATATTACCTCTTTCATTTCTGTTATTTATACCAAAGTCTTCCAAACTTGTTTCTTTCGGTGGCCCACCGAAAACGAAACAAGCTTGATTTGTAACACTAAACTTCAATACTTCGAAAAACGCCCGACCACGTCAAATTAATATGCCAGGGGGACATGTATAACGGCTATTTTCGCTTCAACAACAAAATTGGGATGATTTTCACCCTAAACATTTGAAATAGCAGAGGATATCAAAAGAAAGCTCCATGAATTTGCTTCCATCGTAGTATTTTTATTTTTGGTTTCCGAGCAGTAGTTTCCGTTGAAATGCAGCCCAAAGTTTCAGAGTAGTAAATGTTCGAAATGAGCACCACCAGCATCCAAACAGTAATAAAAGTTCTATTCAAACTGTCTTGATGCGTGATTATACGGCATTATTTGAATATACGTTGTCGTAAATCTGATAAAGAATCGGGTTGGGTGGAATACATTTTACTCTTTAAACGACCCCACGAAAAAAAATTAGCAAAGATAAATATGGCGACCTTGCGGGCCATTCAATAGGGCCTCTTCTTCCAATCCATTAACCCGGAAACCTGCGATCCAAATACTGTGGAACAACCAGTGCATAATGCAAAGGAGCTCCGTCCTGCTGGAATATAACATGATTTTTGAAGTAATGATCATCATTGTCTATAATATCAATGAACATTGAATCAATGTTGTCTTGTAACAATTCCAAGTGCATCTGTGCAGTCAAATTACTAACTAAGAAAAAGGACCAACGAGACAATCACCAATAGCGAGAATTATGGTGAATGATTGTACCATTTACAAAAAAGTACATTCGTTGAAAAAAACAGATTATTTATCGCCAGTTCACTCAGTTCACAAGTGGTCTTCGCTGAGATCTTGTAGGAAATGAATCTTGTAAGGATAAAACTTTTAGAATTTCAGAATTCGTTGAATACTGATTCGATTAATACTCGATATAATAGCCATTTGCTTTGTACGCAATGTAGGATCGACAACGACGTAGCCCAGAACAGCAATTTCCACCACTTCATTTCTTACCGAATTTTCAGGTATTTCGCTTCTTATTTGCAGCACACCCGGTCTCCCAAAATTTGCTGCGACACGCTTGCGATTCACATGTTTACCTACATGTTGCTGGTGGAACAATTTGGCGCTTCTACTGGCACATTCATTGTTTCCGATGAAAAACGCAATTATTGCAACTCTTTCTGAAATCTAATAACCAAATGTTCAAAGAAATCAACGACAGCCGCGAAATACGGCTTAACGGTGACGTAAAAAAACATTTAGATGTTTACGGCAATGTATGGTCAACCAATGCTCGCTAATCATTCCATAAATGCTCTAAAACATTTCTGCGGGAACTAATACCTGAAATCCAAACATTAAACCACTACTGTAAAACAAATTTATCGAGCTTCTAAATGGTAGGTCCTTTGATGGACCTTACAATTTAAAATTTTTAGAGTAGTCTTCACCCCAATTTTGAAGCTGAAGATAGATGTACGGAAATAGCCGTATTCCATGCCCCCCTGGAAAATTAATATGACGTGTTCGGTCGTTTTTCGAAGAATTTGATGTCACAAAACAAGCCTGTTCCGTTTTCGGTGGGCCACCCCGTATATATATATATATATATATATTTATACGTATACAGTGTGTCACAGATTGAGTAGGCTACCGTGGGTATCTTTCTTATTGTTTAAGATAGAGATTTGTTTAAATGGGCAAAGTTGTGCAGTTTTGATCTAACCACAGATCATCTAACAAATCTTACAGAGATGTTTGAAGTATTTCAAAATACCATTGCGCAGTTAAGTTTCCATCAAATATTATAGGACAAATTAGACGATTTCCCAATCTACATTGTGAGCATTTAATATAAGTTTAATATTTAATAGTATTTAAATGTTTTTTTGTTTCATTTATTTCCAAGGGAAACTTAACGTGCATTTGTTTTCATACCTACTTGATTTAGAACTAAAACACTTAATAATTTTCCTAATTTTTTTTATATAAGTTGTGATACATCGTCGAAAAGAGTAAAACAAATGCTACATAACGATATAAAAAGTCAATATGGCGTCCATTTAATATTAGAAAGTTGCTACCAATATCTCGGGAACCGCCATTTTGAATTTTGTGTACTTTATGTATAGGTGCCCCTAATCAAATCAAATAACTTTTATATGAAACATTTTTTCATATCTGTTATAATTACTTGACTGTAAACAAAATAGCGATTTTCAGTTTTATGGGAATAATTTCTAAACTGTTCGGAATCTGAATCAGCGCTCAAAACTGCACAACTTTGTCCATTTAAACAAATCTCTATCTTTAACAATCTGCGACACACTGTATACAGCTTGGTGCTAAAGTTCCGCCCAAAATTCATAATTCACTTCCTAACGTTAATTTTTTTATCGACTTTTGTTTCTGGGATATGACTTATTAATTTTTTTAAATAGCAACCCCATTTCCCCCCTTTCTTTGATAAACCTCCTCATCAGTTAAATGGTTATATACAAAATTAGTACATCACATAAGTTTTTGAGAAAAATACATATAAAGTTCAAACAATTCAGTTTATTTTTAATGAAAAGAAATTACCTAACAGTATTCCAATTGTCCACCATTAACTACTAGGCATTGACCAGCACGTGTGTAAATACTTTGTATCGTACGCTTGATAATTTCCGGACCGATACTTTGCATTTCTATACGTATCCGACACTTTAAATCGTCTAAATTGTTTGGCTTACTAATGTAAACTCGCGATTTCACATGATCCCATAGAAAGAACGATGAAATCGTTTGAGTGACCTGCGTGATCGTCTAACTCAACGCCGCTAGACCAAGGCATTCAAAGTTTTAATAAAGAAGGCAATAAATATTTTAATTTCTTGGTATTGTTTTTTTTTACTTTGCGCTACTTGAAGTAACTCGCGATACTTGGCATTATCTCAAATTACTCTGAATTACAAGATACTACGTTGGATTACACGAAATTTCACTGAGTAGTTGACTCCTAGCCCTAGCAACAAAAATCTCTTGAAAATACCATCCCGATATTATGTCCATTGCGAAAATCCAACTGGGACGCCTTGCATTGTAGCGGCAGTCCCTTAGAAATAAACAAGGAATTTCCAAAACGGCACCGAGGATTTGTTACTCACTTTTACAACAATTTTTTATTGTAGTGAAAATATGATCAGCCACAAAAACTATATGTAGTTATTTATATAAGTCCAACCATAATTTTTAGTCACCATAATAATATTACACGCACTTTTATATTTTCCCTTACCATAAAATTAAGCGACGATTTCGTGAAAAATTGGCATTTCGAATTTTAATGAAAATGCCCATTGAAGTTCTAAGATAAGAAAGTGATTTGTATAAAATATCTCCTAAAGGGCGGTTCCGATTTTAATAAAAATTCGAAAGCTAGTGATTTATTAAAGATTGATTTGGAAAACATTTCAGAATTGGAAGGGGAATTTAGACGTATGATTGATAATGTCATTTTCACAAAAGCGAATTGTTTTTAACGATCTCTCTAACTTCAAAACTAAACCCGCTATAATTTTTTGAAATTTCAGACTTCGTATCTGTTTCCATAAAAACCGTGAATCTAAATGATTTCTAAACAGCCCCTAGAAATTGAAATTATATTAGGATACAAAGAGCTGGCAAAGTTGACAGAAAGTGGGTTAAACACAAATAAAAATGAACATTTAAATACCAAAAGTTTCATTTTTAGGACATCGATTGAATAAGTTCTAAGTCACGTTTTACAATGATCAAAAAACCACACAAAACGAAAAGGAAACTTCATTCTATCTTGTTTATTGAATAAAATCTCAGCACATTTTAGACCATTTATAAAGCTAATGTTTTCCAGAGAAAATTAGTTTGTAGTTCAACATTCGATTTTAACCCATACTGTACCTACGCAATGTTATTAATTTTATTGCCGCTATGTATCTCCCTTATTTTGATAAATCTTTACAACTACCATACGCGTAGATACACTTCTTAAATATACGAAAACACGGATCATCTTTGTACTTTTAGCATTTTTACTCAATTCTCTTAGCATTTTCTTTAGTGTTTGTAGTTGCTAGATCATAAATTTCAGCTGCTCTTCATTTATTTATACCTTAATTTATATTTTTGCGACAATTACTGAAAATTGTCGAAGAAGTCTCTTTTCAATCTTCTATTATTTGTATTTTGACAGCTTCCTCTGGTAATTTGATATCCATTAAAAGATAATTTGAACCTATGATATTCTGCAAAAATTGAAAACTGCATTTACCAAGAAAACTCTATAGAAAACAATTAAGGTAAGTTCTTTTCTAAAATCGATAATCAGTTATTGGCACAATTTTTTAAGGGAATCATTAAAATGCATTTAACACGAAACTTAAGAGCATAAATAAGAGAAACACCTATTATGTTATGAGTATACATATGTATATATATTACTATGTATTATCTATTATAAATAAATCTTATTCAAACAAATTTCATTTTTATTTTTCTTTACCTCGGCTAGCTCATAAATGAAATTTTTAAGTTGGTTACGCCAATAATATTAATTAAAAATACTAGCATATAAACATTATAAATATCTCAGGGTTTTTTATAGTTCGTGGCCTCGCTTAATGATAGTCACAAAATTCCAACAATAAAAGTTTACACAAATATCAATATTAAATCAGAGTTGACTTATCTTAATCAAAACTTTTAAAGTATATTGTACATCAAAAATGTTGCCGTTGACTGTACACTCAAATCTCCTGGAATGCACCGTCAGCCAAAATCCCGCCAAATTTATCCAGATAGCTCCACTTCTCGTAGCACACCCAACCTCGTACTCGTGCAAACCATTATATTATTTAATTAAAGTGTTGTGTAATTTCCAGTGAACACTTCCAAATTTTATTATACTCTTATCACTTGTTGTCGGTAAGTTGTTTATTCTTTAAATTGTGATAATGAACTCACTTTTAATTTCACGTTTTGTTTTAGGTTATGGACGTTGAAATAAATAACTCAATTTAAACCCATACTTCAGGTATAAAAAGCAATTTTAATTTTAAATAACACTTAACACTTAACAATGTTTTAAATTATTTGACAATTATTTACACTTTATAATTTTTATAATTATTAACTTCTAAGATTTTTATTTTTAACAAGATTGAAGACACGCCTACTTTTAAACGAATTTGATCCTTTGTAACTTAAAATTTTATTTACAGAGAAACAGAAAAAACGTCCTTCTGCTTCAAATACCAGAAAACAACTAAATTCCCAAAAACATACCAAAATGAACATTTTGCGCAGATTCATTTTTAAAATGGACCAATCAAATTGCTTAAAATTATTGTTTACATATTCAATTGTTAATTAACATTTTAAATTTACAAAATACAAGAAAAATAAATTATGATTCGAAAAACTAAATTCAAATTTATGATCTTCATAAAATGTTCGGTTCTTTTAGTACCAAATATGACAACATTTGAATTAAAAAAAAATTACAAGTATTTAAATATTCAAAATTCCCAAAATCTAACAATTAAGGCATAAAATCATGAAAATCATAATCTAAATTTTATAATACAATTAAATATACAAGAACACATCTTTCACACATACTAATAATAATTTAAATACCAAAAACAAGATTCTAACCTTGAAAAGTAATAATTTCCACTAATTTTCCATATTAGTTAATAAATACTTTATTTCAACAAAACAAAAGTGCTTTAACACCTTCCTCAAACAACATATAAACTATTTACAACAATATTAATACTTTAAACTATAAATACAGCTTGTCACATAAATATGTACAAAACATAAATCAACAATAATCAAGGATTTTATGTTTTAGGGCTCCCTTAGTTGTCCAAAGCACTCAAATTAACATCCCACGGTTCAACACTATGTTTCAACATCATTCTCTACGGAATGTTTATTCACAAGGTCAATTTTAAACCAAAAGTAGCAATACGCATCACTTTCCGAAGATCATATTATATACAAGACCTTATTCACTTATTAAGTATCCAATTATCAACTTTAATTAATACAATCTTTTAAATAGGCTCTGTTACATGATAATGAAATTAATTATAAACAATTTCAGGTAAAAACCATCTTCCAATCATCAAAATAGTATCCTTTTATACATACATAAGGTATTACGAAACCAAAAAATTACTTCATATTTGGGTTATCTCATAAAATTAATATATTTTAAGTATAGTCTATAATAATAATATTATATAGGGTAAATAACACAGCAATATATATATATATATATATACAATTTAACATAATACCTCCCTCATTAGAAAAACAACTAGAGCATATACCTTGAAAGTTATATTTGAAATATATTTACTAGTTATTCATTTAGTATTTGTTTGACAAATAAAGTATTTTATAATGCTGTAGCTATTCGTAAAAGTTTTTTCTAAGTAGACAGAGCACCGTGAAACTAATGGTTCGAAGGTTATTTACCGTTCACTCAACGTATAAAATACTCCATTTTAGTAAACGTTAGGTCAGCTACTTTAAAGATCTTCATATTTTATTAATATCTTAATGGACGCTCCGAATTTGTTTGCCTAATGTATTTCTCATTTTTTAAACAATCTTGAAATGATTCTTCCTAAAGTCGTTCACTGGACAGCTTGTCGCCCTTTCTCGTTATTACTGAATATTTAATTAACAGGGCAGAAAATATTGAAATCTAGACTTTAGACTCTAAAGGTACTTAGAATACGATACCGCTTCTCTCACACCCTTATTCTGATGTGCAAAAAATTTTCGCAGTTAGACGATTCAGTGTTTATTTAGAAGAAATATGTCCTTCTCCGTAAAACTTATTTATAATTAGAAGGGGCACCTTGAAACTTAAATTTCAAACGTTGTTCACTATTCATTCGGCGAAGAAAGTGTTCAATTTTTAGGAAACATTTACCCGTTTAAGTGCGCACCCAAAAAATATATTTAAAGGGCCACTTTGTTATTATTTAGCGATTAGAATATTTTCGACTTGGTAGTCAATCTTGTTTCTTATCAAGATATCTAAAAATTATCATTTTCAACATTATCTACCAAATAAAAGCAACCCTTCCGAACAAACTTTTATATTGAGCAAACCTTTGAAAGGTCATTTAGTTTTATATAATTATGGTAACCAATACCTCCTTACTATTTTTTTTTCTCACTCATTCATACTACCGTCCCCCCCCCCGGAACCGCTTTCGCATTACTTCAGGGGGGTGCGGCCGTCCCTTACATACTAAACATTCATGCAACATGCACCCTAAACTTAACTAAGCAAATGCGGTCGCCCCAGTCGGGATTCGATCGCCCCAACGGAGCAACTGCATTTACTGTGACCTCGAGTGGCCAATGCGTTCTCGCACTCGACCTCCGCGGTCCCACCTCCTTACTATTTACCATTAACTGATTAACAGTATAAAAACAGTGAAATTATTTCATCCGTATTTCGCAGATTATTTACCTGTACAATGTTTAATTGGACACTTAATATCCATGTTAAGAATAAAAACCTCCCCCCTTAATTATATCGTTCGTAATTCCATGACCTTACAACGTTCTCACTTTGAAGAAAACACTAGAATTTTCATCAACATTCCGTTCCATTCCTTAACCAAAGGCCTTGATAAAATATGAAAATAAATCAATTCCAAAATTGTATTTTGTTCAAATAACAACATTCGGAACTTGTTAGGAATCTCCAAAGATAAAGCGAAAACTTTGGAATAGAAGGGGATTTACAGTTCTCACTGTATTAGAAAAGATATTGGACACGCTAAACATAATATTGAGATTATATTTAAAGAACATGTAGCTTACTTCAGAAATCATAAGTTTAATAAATCAAGTATTGCTTAACATATTTACGAGATAGCACGCGGTAGAAAACCAGAAAATCTAAAATTGTTAAATGAAGCGTCTTCAACAAAAGAATTAAATTGGTATGAGGGCATTCATATTTTTAAAAATAGGGGGGATCTTTCAAATTCAAATAATGGGCCAATTTGTAACTCAGATTTAATTCATTTGTTGAAAATAATTCGTTAATCGGTTAAGCGTAACGACTCTAACGGAGATTTAGTATTTAAGCCTTTGCTTGTTAGATTATTACCATTGGACTTCCATTGTTGACTTGGTGAAGAACTTAACTCCAGAGGTATTCCTCAGCCAAATTATTTTAGTTAATGCAAGTTTCTGCTGAAGATGGCAGCTTAGTTGCCGAAATACGTATTTAGGTGTTCTAAATATCGTGGTGGTAAGGGGTTTTCCTAAGTTTCTATACTTTTACCACCGTCTCCAATCAATCCTATTTAAATAATAGTATAATTCGTTACAAATAAATTACAACTAGGCTGCTTAAATTATATGAGTAATAAGACTA
>JABXWE010011291.1:0-32668 GCA_014611495.1 Limonius californicus | reverse complement strand
AAATTTTGCGGCGCCTTTGAACTGGCGTTGCGAGGTCACGATGAGACATTAACGTCAGAAAATCCAGGAATTTATGTAGGCTTAATCAACTTTGCTGCCGAATTAGACGCTGTGCTTGCAATACATATGAAAGGTTCACAAGTGTTTAAAAGCGTCTCAAAAACTATTCAAAACGAATTGCTAGATGCAATGTTGCAAATTTTACAAGCAGGAAATATTAAAAGAAATTAAATCTGCAAATTTCATTGCTTTGGAGGCCGATGAAACTACTCATAGACGTCTTTTCCAGCATGAAAAATAGGAGAATGGATTTTATTTACAAAAAATAAGTAAGTTTTTTCTTGTGCCCACCCTCTTTCTTAACTCATGAGCCGCCACTGATAATTATAGGATCTATTTCGTCCCTTACAACTTCACGTTCCCAGCCTTGTTTGATAATATCTTGTGTATGTCGTACCGTATTCGCCCACGTATCACTCGACGCTTGGTTAATAGATTCTTGCCACATCTTCAATACATATGCCTCCCCGAATCCATCCCTACCTATATGCTTGTCATAACATTCTTTGCAGACCTTTACATTTTCAAGCCGATTATAACAGTATTTGCGCAGCAATGTTAATCACTAAGAATTTGTAGAAATAAGTAAACAAATAACTGAAGGTACCTCATTAAATAACTTGTGCTATTTAACAGAATATTTTGTAAAAAAAGACTATTGCAGATATTGTTTGCGCTTTAATAATAATGGAATAATATAAGTGTTATTTCATTATCAAAGTGTAAACAATGCCTGCAATAGTCTTTTTTTAATTAATTCATGACAACAGCGATTAAAATACTAAAGTGGTCGGAAACTAAATGTTTTGAGACTGCTGACCAACCAGTCTTTCTTAACCCATACAGTTCAGCTTTAAGTCGCTAGGCTTTAACACTCATGGCGGGAACTATGTTATGCATTTTTCAAAATCGACGTATTTATTAAAAGTACCCCTTACTTTTCCTGGGAATTTTGCCCTAATCGCATAGTATTATCCTCGATTGAAATTTATGGCCTTATTCCAAGAATTCGGTTTTTAGTTGAGACGGCTTCTGTGTCAGCCGGTATCTATTTCCGTCCTGCAAGGGTTTCTACCTGCGGTCTACCCTTGTTCTATTTCCAAGAACCGTCCCTGAAACCTATCCTCTTGTAATAAACATGCACTAGTTACAAGATCCCCCGTTTTGATTTCCCTATTTTGCTTATCCACCTGTGTTCCTATCCCGTGCTTATATATATTAGATCCGGCTGGACTAAAATACTAGGCTACTACTACTACTACACCACTTGATCACTTAGCTTTTCTGTACTTCTCTCCCTCGTGCTTGCTGTTTTTTCCGCACCGCTAACCTTTCACCTTTGATCGGTCAGCCGGTAGCGCACGCTTGATTGTTCATACACCCTCACTTCACTCACTTGGTAATTATCACACCAAAATAAATCTTAAGCACGAGAGAGCCCAAAAGCACGTCCCTTCCTTTGCTCGTCGCAAATGGAACTCCTCCTTAGGGACAAGTAGAGTTGTCAGAAAAATGCCATGTCCTCAGCGAAAGTTGGAATCTGTTTCTTGACATTATCTTGTGAATAATACTATTTTTGAACAGCTCATCCTGACTCCAATATAGCTCGAATGAAGCCATTTCTATCATGGCCATGTAGGTAATAATTCGAAGAAACCTTAACATTTCTGATCTGTTTGTAGGAACCCACTAATGAAGTCTAGATTCCTTACTGACGTCCTCGTTTTCAGTCAAAATCTGAGTTACGTAGAGATTTGTTTGTGTCTCCATTTCGTCAATAATTTATCCAGAAATGCAACTATACGGTGTTAAATTATTGACAAGAACTGTAGCGTAGTTCGGTGCCAAACCAGCTGCAGCAGAATAGTTGAAATTCTTGTGATTTCCTATAGGCTGTGGCCATACGTCATCTGTAGTTTTATCATCTCTTGAACTTCTATTTGACACTTCATTTGATTCACAGGTATCCATCAATTCTTCATCAACATGGAAAGCTTTTTGAAACTCTTCCTCAGTGATATATTGATCTTCATCTTCAACTAGGATGGTTTGTGTTAGTATCAGGTTCACATGTCACATTTGTGTACAGAGTTTTTGAACAACATGGTCTTCCTTCGTCCACAGGAGGTCTTTTTTCATACCTCGCTTCAGCTTGAACATTTGGATACCGTTTACGGCCTCTTTTATAGGCAGTTTCAGCGTCGGAATCTGAACTTGTACTAACAACTTCTTTATCGCTAGATGGTAATTACCAACGCAGGATCACAATCAGAGTCGTCAAATTCATCCGAATTTTCATCATTTGAAAATACAGATGGAAACAGTGGACAAAAGTAAGTATGGAATATAACAATGTGTAAGCGTTGGTGGAAAAAACCACAAATTTTACCACAGTAAATTTCTACGATTTGAAATTTTACTGCATAATATTTTCTTATTTTACCTGCGTTTTTTGCTCTAAAGCCAATTCCAATATTTTTCTTGACCGGTCACTCATTTTTACTACTAATAGCATCAATCTGCCACAAACGAATGTACATGTGCAGATATTCGAGACAACGGTAAGCAAGTTGTAACTTGCATGCTGCATGACCGCTGGTGTGACCACTCCGGCAATGAGGAGATAATCATGCCGCCGGTGCCGAAGCGGTCATATGTGACCGCTGCACATTTTTCAGTTTTTCAGGTATTTTTTTTTAAACATTTAATTTCTTTTGCTACGAAGGCTTTCAGAAGCACAGCATTAATTGAAATTTAGCTTTGGCGCCAGTGGAAATTTTGATGCAATTTTCGTGGCAGTGAATCTGTTAAATATTAGCAGAAATTTTCATTACAACCAGGTGCGTACTGCCAAACATTTAACAACCAGCTCGCTAAAAAAATGGACAAGGTAAAGTCAAAATTAAAAGTATATTTATTATGAAAAACATGTAAATAAGTAATATTTTGATAATAAAAATTTAAAATAAAAAACAATACTGTAGCGGACCGCATTTGCCATTATGTTTATATTATTACAGACAGATGAACTTTGGGACATTATACTAATAATTTTAATTTTTAATCTATACCGCATATACATATTTCATGTAAAATGTAACTGCTAATTAATTTTAGTTGGCGGGTTTGAAATCACGCTTCATTTATCTTGGAAATGGCCATTTCTTAACATGTGTTTATGCTTTGGTAAAAGGGGCTGTCCTCTACGGGGACACTATTTATGAGGGCAACGATCATAAATAAATATCCACTTTCATGTACAATGAATGGAATTGTAAAACGACTACCCATTCGGTAGTTGAATTTTATATTTTCATATTTAAAACATTCCTTTACAGCGTTTTATTTCAGCTATGTATTCCAGGTAAATAGGTTAACAATACGACTTTGAATTAGTCGGTCTCAGTTACATAGGATAGGCAATAACAGCTGACTTTCAAGCCGGCTGTTTTTGGGATCAATTGGTGGTTTAGCTTCAACCCATAAGCTACCTAAATTATTACTTTTTTTGTCGAACTAAAACCCCCACGTGTGATATTCCACGCATGGACGTGTTAATTAGAAACTCAATTATGGGAGTTATTTATTTAGTTTGGTCTTCAGATTTTTAACAGACCTTTTAACTATTTTTACGAAAATTATTAAGTTCCAAAATTAATGGGGCCATAAAATTCATTAGTTCAACCAACGAAGAAGGGTTCCTTGTTGGCTTCACCCCCCCGGCGGAGAGTTCACACAGAAACTTGTTACTTAAATACAAAATTTATTAGGAGCTGAGGATTAAGTAAAGAAAGTTATTTCGGCTGTTTTAGTACTCATATAATTAAATTAAATTTTAACTAAATATGGTTGGGCTCACTATAAATGAAGCGTTAAATTGTTTTTCAAATTGGTACACACGTGCAGCATGTTTACAAATTTCCACCACCAAAACACTGACATTTGGGGCTATAAAAGCAGAAGTAAAGTTTTAGGAAGAGATTATTCTTGATTGACTCATCAAGACGCAGAGTCTTGTAGTTTGCGCTGGGATCACCTGGCAGCATCTTCCGAAAACTAACCTTTCCGCACTTACCTCCCTATTTTACACCTGTAGTCTGCGCTGGGATCACCTGGCAGCAATTTAGTATTCTAATTCTTATTTTACACCTGTAGTCTGCGCTGGGATCACCTGGCAGCAATTTAGTATTCTAATTCTTATTGTACACCTGTAGTCTGCGCTGGGATCACCTGGCAGCAATTTAGTATTCTAATTCTTATTGTACACCTGTAGTCTGCGCTGGGATCACCTGGCAGCAATTTAGTATTCTAATTCTTATTTTACACCTGTAGGCTGCGCTGGGATCACCTGGCAGCAATTTAGTATTCTAATTCTTATTTTACACCTGTAGGCTGCGCTGGGATCACCTGGCAGCAATTTAGTATTGTAAATTCTTAATTTACACCTGCAATTTGCGCTGAGGTGACTTGGGTGCACTTTCAGAAATCTAAATATCTTCATACTTGAGATCACGTCGCACTACCTCGGCTAAGGTTTCCTGCAGTTTCCTAGCCTGAACAGGTGAATATCGGAGGTAGTTAAATTGCACTGTCTGCAGTTAATATTGACGTTAATAAAGGTATTAAACCTCTCTGGTGTTTTATTTCACGTATTTAGCTCAACTACTCTAGATCCGAACCTAAGACGATCACGACGAAGCACGACGAGTCACGACGAATAAAAGATAAACACAACACCCAGGTCCGTAACGTTACAGAACTAATTGTTATCGTATCACTCATTGCCGTTAGTGCCAAATCCATGGTTAGCCGCTATCAATTACTGTAATATTTTTGAAATCATTCGGTTATTTTTTTGGAAAAGGCTGTTTTATCTAAAAAAGTAAGTTAATACATTACACGCAATTTGAATGTTGAATAAATTATCTATTTACTCCTTTGCGTTAAAATATTTAAGAAGGTCAATAGTTGTAGCTATTTCATTTTGCATAAAAACGTCTCATCTGATCTGAAATCTGAAACGAAGCCATATGTTCAGGATGTGTATTTAGCGCAAGATTCTTTCATATTCCGTTTATGAATGAATATCGAGAAATTCTATTACGAACAGGTGCAAGAAATGTTATTTTACATAATACCACAGAGTACCTATTAGATATAATAGGTACTCTGTGATAATACTAAATTAGCTTCAGGCACACAGTGTGTTTGGTCGAGCCGATGCGAACTAACTTTACATTTTTTAAATAGAACATCCAAATTTAAAATTTTCTCGTCCATTACATATTAAAATGATATGGGGTTATACATTATCCCTATACCTTATCATTTATGCGTTATTCAAGTATTCATCTACGATCGTCGTCACGCAGTTAGTAAAGCAAGTTGAAAATAAAATACTCTATGCTGAAAAATTATTTTATAATTAAGTATGTAGAATAAAATTCTTTAGAACCTTTCTTACTAGAGTACGTCACAAATTTAAATAATTAACGAGATAAATCTCCTTGTAAATAATAGATTTTATAAAGTTTACACGGGCATTTATGAAGATTATGAAGGTAATTCCTTTTTTGGTTCATTAGTGTTGTTTTAAAGGAGCAGTTGTATGAGTTGCAAATGTAGGTGCCTGTCATTATCTCCAGTTCTTGAAATAATGTTGTGGCATGCTTTACAAAGTCGCACGGGAGTACGATATTTCTGCAGAAACCTTAAGATAATTGTTTACCTTTAGTTGGTTATACAACTTCTACGTTAAATACCGACCCGATTTGTTACTTGTAGGACCGACTGGGTCCTCATTTTGATATTACTTTTGTTATGCTTGTCCGATTTTGCCGCTTCATAGGGGTTAAAATTCTATTTTAATTGCCTTCCTTAAGTCCATTGCTATTTTCATTATTTTCAAAGATTAAATATATGTGACGCCACTTTCGAAACTTAATCGAACGCTTGTCAAGCATGTTTAGTCTGTTTAGCGCCGGCCGAAAACAATTCTTAGAACCCCTCTGTCTGTAGAATGGCCCTGGAAATGTTATGCTTCCTGGAAGTCGCACGTGTAAGGATTTGTTCCAGAACAATTTGGTTTGGGTGAAAGTTTTGCGGCAGGGGGAAGGAGTGGACGCTAGCCCCTGGGAGTGAACTGACGTGCTTTTTTTTACCGGATTATTAGCAACTTCTGATAATTGAAAATACCGTTTCGTTTATTGCTTTAGGCAAAAGAATCTTCGATTTGTGTCGGATTAAAAATATTAGCAGAGTGTCATTAAAGACAATTCAGTGAAATTGTTCTCTCGACTTGTGTCGGATTAAAGCTTCCAACCCCGGGAACGCCTCTTCTGAGCCGTTACAAGTGACCATCCCGTACAGCGGCGGAGATTATGGTATCTCAAGCTCCCGTTTTTCGTTTTCCCGCCGTCAAAGAAAGTCCTGGTCCGTAGCATTGTCTCAATTCGATCCAGTCTTCAGGGGCGTGCCTGCGAATTTTTGCTGTTTCCCGAAGATCTTAGGAACACCCCAGTTATGCCTCTTTTTACTTCCTATCGAAACAAAGTAAGCTAGGACAAATTGTAAATTGTGTTTTGAAAACTCGTTTCGGGTTTCATTTACAAGTTTCAAGTGCTGAACCTTTTTTTTTCAAAGCGACCTTCAGTGGCCAGTTGTCATTTTCATTTTTTGTTAACTGTAAAGTGCAATCATAAATTGTATTTTTTTGTAAACTCAGACGCCACTGGGTGTGTAGGTCTGTTTTAAGAAACTAAATATCCCAAGCTACTGGCGGCGAGCCTTTTTCTTGTTCGAACGTTCCAACTACCCCTGTATTAAGCCATAAATACCATTTTGAATCTAATCCTTGTTTTTGTATTGTGTCACCCATTTCAAATAGTCGAATTATATTTGTCTTAAAATTCACCATAGCTTTTATTATTGTGTAATTTTATTGTATTGTGTGCATGAACTTTGTAAGCTTTATATACAGACGGAGGCACAATAAAAGTGAGTTCGATTCCCGTAAGCTGCTGGCTTCTCGGCCTTCCACGAGAACCTGCAATCAGCTGTGATTTGGAAAGTGGCGCCCGCTAACTTTAACCTACCCTGTACACAACTTTGTATGATTTCCCTCCCGTAAGCGGTTCCCGTGAACCACCCCTGCTCCTCTGAGTTTAGCCGAAGGCCTATTCCACCTTTCTTGTTGCGGGTCGACGAAAAAGCTTGTATGGCCCGGTCCGTATTTTTCCTAAATTATTTATTTCGTGAAAAGCAGTACTCGCGATGTAACATTATTAATGCTCGTACAAGTTTCAGGGTAAATGACATCTTCATATTCAGAGAAAATAAGTGGACAGATTATTAATAACTAGAAAAAGAAAACACAAGCGTTATTTGCAGTAAATTCATTAGGAAATGTTACAAAACGATATATAAGTCGTAATGAATAAAATAATGTAGTTTGCGTAAAAAATAAGGAAATCTTTATTTGTAATATTTACCATATTTTAGGATTATACGGATAACACCGGATAAATAATCCTGTCTAAGCTTTACCCATTTGCTTGAAATAAAATCAATATCCCGACGCAGCCTAAAACAATATTTACATTGTTTGAAATGGAATTTATGGAACAGTCTATTTGCAAGTAACAGCATAAGAATTACTCCGTGATCAAAAGAATTTAAATTTAAGCAGTGAATATAGAAACAAAAGTTATATGTGGTCTGAATGTTATGCTGCGTATCAACAAAATACTATTGTGCTTGTTAGGCAGTGCTTCTTGCCTACCGTGAGTGAGTATTTCGTAAACGTACGCTCAACAAATAAATATTTGCAAGGGTATACGTAGTTTCTGGCTCGCAATCATCCAGGATTATAAGCCCAGAGCCGGACAGGCAAGTGTTTCTTGGAATGTGAGGGATAAACAAAGGATAGCAGAGTGTTAAGAAGGGTCACCAACGGCAGCCTACAAAAGGCAGTGTTGTTGGTAGCTAGCCGTAAGCTTGCATATCTTTGGCGTAATAACTAATTAATAGCGTTTGCGAACCTACTATCTGATTGCAATATGATTATCCTATAAGCTGAGATAAGGTGCGAATTTAGTGTTACCACTTAGTTTATATATAAAGATGGGCTGCAATGGCAATATCGGCTAATATAAGCAGTGGCGTCGCTAGCGAATTTATGGTTTATATCCCATGTAGTGTTACATGTGTTTACCCGAATGATTGCGTATGATGTACTTGTTATTAATGTTGTTTACGAACACTAGGTCCTATTATTGTTCTTATATAAGATTAGTGTGTCTATGTAAGTAGTTGTTGGAAACAGTAGCGTAGTGAATATAAGTTGCCGTATGAGTAGATAATGTGTGTGGCTTGGTTAATCATTATTCACCTAGCAAACATTCGGGAGGTAGTCAGTTGACAGAGGTGGCCTCGAAAAGGCGCTTACGTCGAATTATTATTATTACTATTACGGGTGCAGCATCAATGCCAGAATGGCAGCAACTGACTTTTACGCGAGGGATAGGATACTAATTATACTCTCCCCTTTCATGTGGGGCTGACGGGCTATGCCCCCCGCGACTCCAGTGAATGACAGAATGACTGGCTCGACGTAGTCCAATTGCCTAGTTTAGTTTTACGAGAGTGTGGGATGTCTTTTACGTAGAAATAGATTCTACTTTACATAGTCACTAACAAAAATAAGATAAAACCCACCTTTATAACTGGACTCTATCATGTAATGATCAAATATTTAATTATATACTAATAACGAATACATAGATTTATCATTGACGACAGAAATTATTAGATGAATTTATGGTTTATTTATAGCATTATAGCAAATACTAAAAATACTTACCTTTACTTCGATACAACGAATCGCTTGTCGTTTCATGTTGTTAAATGTTTTTTTTTGTGGCTAATTACGAGTAGTAATTCAATGGTAGGTTGCTTCCATTAATTTTTCTGTGTTATGATTACTTTTGAAAATGATATCTTCATATAAGCATATACATAGTGCAGTCGATTATACGGCATATGTGGAGGAAAACTAATAATTCTGAAAGTGTTATGCTCAAACATAATTTATGTTAATTTAATTTATATTAAGTAAAACTATTTGCACAGAATAAACTGAAGATAAATAATGGGTTCTTCCAACATAAAAACATACACATATGTACATTTAACGAACATGCCTGATATATAATCGATTATGTGATCACTTGAGAGAGCTCTCACGTGGGTGTAGACGATGTCAGATTGAGAGGAGGTACGGAGTGTGGCAGCTATCATCACTTAGCTAAATTTGTGTTTTCGATAAAGTCAATAAACAACCCAGATGAACAATGAGGGAAGGACAAAATCGAGACGAAAAAATGACATATTTTCGAAAGTTTTAACAATGAAAGTATTTGCTGTATGTAGAAGAGAAGATTAAATGAAAAGCTAGAGGAGAAAAAGGAAAATTCAGCAGAAGGAATGTATAATCACATAAAAAATTAGTGTACAAACAGCGGCAAGATAAACAATAGGAATAGAAGAGGAGCTAACAAAAAAATATAGAAGTTAAATAAGTGAAAAGTGCTAGGGTAGAGATCAATAAAAAAAAGAGCTGTACATAAACTAGCTGAATAAGAACACGATTGATAGTAAACTAGATTATAAAGAACAATATAGAAAAGTGAAGAGGCCAAGAAAAGAATAAACAGTGGGTAAAGAAATGTAAAGAAATAGATTCATACGTGGGAGGAAAACAAATCTAGCGAAGCATGGAGATTCCTAAGAACAGTGAAGCCAGAAGCGAGAAATAGGTACAATATATAGCTCCCAACCAATTGCAACAATATTACAATGATCTGTACTAAAAAGCTGTTTAGAATGTTGGAAGAATTAATGGCAACAGTATTCCAACATTTTCGAGAGATGGGAAGCGTAAAATTGAAAGAAACCAGGGAAAGAGCAAGTAATAGACCTGTTTAGTTGGAAGAAGCAATTTTGGCGAGAATTGAAGAAGATCCAACAACCAGTACAAGACAAATTTCTGCCATGGGAAATAGGAGCAAAAGCATTGTTTGGCGAATTCTTAGGAAGGAGATTCTACGTCCCATTCACTATCAACCAGTGCAAGCTTTAATCGAAGGAGACAATGGAAACAGCTTTCTGTCGCTGGGCTATACTTCAAGAACAAATAAACGTTCATTTCTCGGCGAATGTTTTATTTACAGACGAAGCCGCTTCTACGCGAAACGGGATTTTAAATCATCACATATGGAACGATGAAGATCTCCATGCAATAGTTGAGACACGTCATCAAAGACGCTTTTATATCAACGTTTGGGCTGGAGTTAATTGTTAGGATTTATTTTTTACAAACAGGCTAACACGATTTGCATAATTTCAGTTTCTACGAAACGAACTGGAAGCAATATTTGCCGTTACAAAGTCGTCTAAATGTTCGTCTTTAAGCATGATGGAGCACCCGCGCATTTTCCCGTAGAAGTAAGAAACTACTTAAGCGAAACATTCGACAATAACTTGATTGGGTGAAGTGGTTCTGTGGCATGACGGGCTAGTTCGCTAGATCATCCGCTTGATTTTTGCGTGTGGAGTTATCTAAAACAATTAGTTTACTCTGAATTTATTCAAGAACTAGGTGATTAAAGAAATAAAATTAACAATGCTTTTAATCAAGTCAAAGAAGTTCCGTGGATTTATGAACGATTACGAAGCTCCTTTAGAAGAATTTCGCGCTGAAGCAATTGCTAGCCACATTGAACATCTTTTGTAACAGTTTATTTTAGTTAGTCGTTCATTAAATGTGAACTCTTTTTAAATCAGCGTTTATCTCCGAAACTATGCATGTGTAAATACATGTTTATTAGAACTTGTTTGCTTGTTTTTGGCCCTAGAATTCTCTTGTGAAGGATTATACAATCAAGGTGGGACACCATGTAGTCCCAATTTACAAGAAAGGCAGAAGAGATAAACGCGACAAATACAGAGCAATTTCGATAACCAACACGATAAGTAAGATACACATATGGACGCTTGCCACAAAATAGAATAGAAATCCAATTCAACGACAAACAACAATATCAACAAAGTGGGTTTAGAGCCGGATGATTCTACTTGGATAATATTTGCCACTGGTCCCAAATACCTAGCAGAAAAAACAATAGCAACAGGAAGGGAACTGCATCTACTGTTTCTACGCATAAAAAGTCTATGACAATGGTCCACAAATAAAAACTATTGAAAGCTGTTACGGCTTAAAATCGCCGAACACTACATACATGTGAACCTGGACGTCCCCAGGTGTAGCAGCGGCCAGCTGACCAGTGGAGAAGGTCGTGGGTCCTCGAAGAGGATGTACTTGGCGCCAGGTAGTCCATACTACTACTAGGTAGATAACAAAATCCCAACGGGACAGACCAACAAATTCTCGTTTTGTCCAGACTGTTCTTTTAATAAGAATAAAACACACAAATAGGCATCGGTAATTATGTATTATATATTCAAGATAAACCAGCCCCAATTCTGTATCAAATTACCCCATACAATACAGCATAAATAACAATGTTAATACAATATGAAATGATGATACCGGTAATGGTAGTAGAAGTGAGCTGCGACATATAAAATATTACAAACCAACAACAAAGGCGAATGCTACCCATATTGAGCTTTTAATATTGACAATCATAAACAAAACTGCACAAATTACATATATCACAATCTTGGTAAGTTACGTGTAGTAGCAGCTTCTCACCATTAATCCAATTCAAGGTAGATTGAACAGGAGTCACTTGCTCCGACCTTCCGGGTGCTTCCTTCGAGGATAACGGCCACAACTTCCACCAGGTCGCTCCCCGCCGCACGCAGACAAACAGTCAGGAGCGTCATTTAGAAGAGGGGATCCGCTCTGACAAAGCTGCGCGGTCAAATGGAAAATTTTGGGCCCGGAACGGCCGACAGGTGTAGAGTGACGTCAGTGATACCATTCACTTCAGGATTTGGAAATGGATATCGAGATAGTTACGGTAAGCTCTGACTTCGGGCCTTTCGACGTACGCTGCTGCTGAGGTAACGTAATTCCCAATTTAAAGCCTCCACACAGGAGAATATGAGGCCGCAGGGCTTCGAGATCACACAATCTAACCCAATAAAAAAACTCAACTCCACGAGCCACGAGTTCCTTTCATTAGTAGCCCCAAAACGGCACTAACCGCGAATGTGACATTTGAGGACACGTCGACGGAACATTTAGTTTAACAGTTAGGTATGGCGCATGTCACTCTTTCGTGGCAGCTTGACCAGGACTCTCTTTCACCCCCCCCCCTTATTCTAACGATGCACGAAATAGCGTAACAAAGCACTAAACAAATAGATATGTCACAATGTAATAGTAGCCTTAAAACAACTACGTAAAGATCAGGAATCAAAGGTAAAAATAGAACAAAGCATAACTAGCGGTTTAAAGTGCCGAAGGGACTACAGAAAGGATGCCGTGTGTCCCCAACATTATTCAAGATGTATGTAGATGTAGTGGTCACAGAATAGAGAGATAAATGCAGAGGAATGTGTATTCAAACGGATGAAGTAACGCTGTACTCTCTCCACTTCGCAGACGACCAAGCAGTAAGTATTTATAATTGCGTAAGATAATCATGGTATCATTCGTATATGGCGCGTCAACTACACTAAGAATATATGAAAAATAAAGATTGGCTATAAATGTTGGAAAAATAAAATACCTTCCGAATACTAAGCGCCGGATATAATTTTGGAAGTAGAAATAAAGAGTTGATATGTTTATTTAGGAGTAAAATTATGCAAAATTGGAATATACGAGAAAACGATCGAAGGTAGAATAAATAAGGGAAACAAGTCATAGGAAAATTAAATTCGGTACTATGGGACAGAGATATAGGAAAGAAAACAAAGAAGACTATTTACAATACATTTGTAGAAAGTATAACAACTTACCCTAAGAATTAAATCCAGCTACGTGCTATAAGATGGACATTTCTTTTTCTTCTTCCTTTTGCAGGCATACTGCCCGTTGAACATTGGTTTTATTGTTACTCCTGTCAGATGGATTGCCAGCTATCCATCCATCTTTTCGGTTGTCTGTCAATAGGTCTTCGGTCATGTGGTTTATTGTTTCTGACTATCTTGGCTAATTGGTCTTCTGCCATTCTCGCTACATGCTGCAGATACCGTAAGAAGAATCAATTAATTCGATACAGGCACGTTTAACGAATACATGAATCGCGCCTATCCAACAAGAAAATAAATTAAGTCCCACCACATAGAAAAAAGAGGAGAAGACCATGTAGGAGTTGGCGCGAGAGAATTCAAGCGGTATTAAGAGGAAGAAGTATAGACGAAGATGAATGGAGCGGTCGTCAAGAACGATACGTAACGAAATAAATAAAAACAAACCAAGATCTAACTTAAAATTCCGACTTTAATAGAAATCGAAAACCTTTCGTACGTCTATTATGAAAAGAATGCTATGACACATGATAATTTAAAATAACTATTTTAGTTGTGGAAAAATAGCAAAGACGATACTGGAATTATTAATAACTACTCTTTGGTCCTAATGTGCTGATAATAATGTATTAGTTTGGTGTCCAGCCACAGCCACTGTTTGCTCGCCACCATTTGCTCGCCACCTTTTGCTCGCCACCGTTTGTTCGCCTGCCGTTTGCTCGACAACCATTTGAATATCATGCCGATTGCTCGCCGGACAGATGCTCGACAAGCAATTTCTACCAAAAATTTCTAGATTTGTCTTAGCGCTTCAGTGTCAAAATTGCAAAATTACTAAAAAAACATAAATAACTTAGGCTTCCAGTCTTAAATTTTTTCAGAAGTTTATTGAATTTGATACATTTTTAATAAAGCTCTAGAGTCTAGATTATAAAATAGGAGTACCTAGCCGTTTTCCCGAAATCCACGACTACACACGCATAGATACAAATTTTATAAAAACACCTTCTTTGGATTTTTGGTGTATAAACAAATATTTCATTAAAATACAAAAATTCAATTTAAAAATATAATACTCTCTCTATATCTATGACATCTTTTATCTTTTCATCAATTATTTTACAAGCAAATTATAAACTAGTTTTTCTGTAGTTACACTTAGTAAGGTGAGCAAGTTGGTTGTCGAGCAAACGGATGGCGAGCATCTTTCCCAGCGGTCAACAGTCAATCGAGCACTTGGCGGCGAGCAAATGACCTAGAACCATTAGTCTATTTACACATGAAAAAACTACGGGTCCAGATTCAGAAAACACAGAGTTGGTTAAGCAGCTCTAGTTAATTTTCCAATAAAAGTTTTTCATTCAAGATTAAACCTTTCCATGGAGTTATACAGTTGAGCTATAATCGGAGAGATCCTGAACCACTGGCGCGAAGAAACCACGCGGGTAGCGAGAACAGATATTATTAGAAACAGGAAAGTTTCTTAATTTTTTAACGAGGTGTTTATTTATTCGTAAGTAATTGCCATACTCCCCATTTTGCATGTTTACTATTATTTCGTATAAACTATATCGGCAACCTATAACCTTCTTATCTCCTTGAACCATGATTTTTAAATTTAGTGTTAAGTTGTCGTTTATACAGCGGATATCGTCAGCATTGCTTTGGAATATCCAAACACCCTAAGATTAGTTTATCATTTAAAAGGTTTGTTTCAGAACAATTTCTTCGGGTGTCAATAAAGTCCCTATCATATCTTTTGGGTTTTCCGTAGATTACTGTTGCTGTAATACATACGCTACTGCTAATAATTCAAATTTGTCGTAAACAAATTGAAAGTACCTAATAAAATACCGTGATATAAATTAATAAAATGACTCTCAATTCACAATAACAATAGGTCGTGTCACTACTTTTTTCTAATCATCCAATTTAATACGTAGTCGTAATAAACAGTATTGTTTCATTATTTTTCGTTGTCATTACAAGGGGAACAACAAAGTTTTATATTTCGAAAGTGCAAGCAAATCATTTAATATAAAATTTAAGTACCATTTTCCATTTAAAGTACGATTATACCGATACAGAATTTTGAAAGATATACAGGGTGTCATTGAATACGTATTATAAATTTATGCAGTGGATTCAGAATAGACCAACTTTTAATAAGAAACTCTCTAATGCTTTTTTTACTTATAATTATTCAATCTTTTGAATGTTAGACGAATTCGTAGAAACCATTGAATATATCAGTTATCATGAAAACCATCCACCACCCCGCTAAAATTAACCCTTATGAGTTGTATAGCAATTTCATTTTTATACTATCTAATTCTATGTAACATTTAACATAAATGTGCAAAGTTTCATTAAAATTGTATTTTCCTATTAGCTGTATACCAGCCCTAGTAATTTGACATACTATTTTTTACAACCTGTACCTACATGAAAACAAATGTTTATACGACCTTTAGTCAAATTCAGAGAACACGTATTCGGTGAAGAAATATGACTGATACAAATGTTGTTGTCGATGTGGGTACAGCAGCAATTTAAAGTTATTTATAATGCTTAAATTATAAAATGTTACAGTATATAAAGATTTTTGTAAACAAATTAAGTGCAAAAGTTATCCACATATACAAATTCAATAACAGTCCTTGTTTGCCCATGTCATTATACTCTCATTGGTTTCTAGCCTTGCACATTCGTGTATTTCGTATATGTATTTCTTGTAAGATTGCATATCTGGTAAGCTAGTATAGATAAAACAAATTTGCTAAAACTGTTACGAACGATATTTGACAAAAATCTTCCGGCATACAATTGTAGAGAAACGCTCATCATCTTTACGATTACCACTCTTCTATGGGAAATTGTCGTTTCAGCATTTAAAAATGATGTCTGTAAAAGAATTCTTCAGTTATTATTATTGCTAGTTGCAACATGCAGATATGGAAGTTTATTAGTTAGCGAAGTAACGTTTAAGCTTTACCAGATCAATGTACCATTAAACGAAGATAACATGAACAACTTTGCCCTTATTTTTGGTTATAAATTCAATTATTTTTTCATGATATATTTTGTTAGATAGATAGTCTCAAGTATGTAATGAAACACGTAAAAAATGTAACTGCTGTTTAGGTAGATAATTTATATTACTCCTCAGAGTGACACAGAAGGGGTGTCGCCTCAAATAAGTCGATTACATCGTTATTTAAAACCAAACACCATAAAAAATGAAACAATGTACAGTATGTTCATTACAAAAAAAACTCTAGCAGGCTTTGAAATTTTTATCAAGGCATGGCTTAGCCCATGTTACAATTGACAGTCATAATGTCACTTATAAATGACAACAACAACAGCAACAATCACATTTCGAGGTTATGTGATACATTTTGACGTATACATAGGAATACATTTTAACGGTAAGCGATTCGAAATCGACCTGTTTCGGAAATGAAACGTGAAGATCTAATTATTATTTAATTATAAAGTTCAAATTGTTAAGAAAATCTACTAACATGTGTATACCAGTGCATACAGGCGGAAAATTTGTTTTATTACCAATTAAATCGTGTTTTACATACTGATTTAACAAATTAATAAGTTTCGTTATTTCGCTTCCTATAAAGTGCATGCTGTAAGAAGACACTATACGTAAATTTACCATGGCCAGCTGCGAGTTTTTTTTTCTAATGAACATACTGTATTAGTTCTAAAGCGAATCTAACGCAGGTAGGAGTAATTATTAAAGCATATTTAACGTTTCTTAATAATCATAAACTCTTGACGAAGTGTTTCATTAGTTCTATTTTCTGGAATTTGTTTAGAGGAACTGATATAATAGCGTGTTTATAAATTTTTGGCTTCGTAATGCCTAACTTATATGTAAAAGGATACTATTTTGATGGTAGGAATCCAAGATTTTACCTGAAATAGAATATAGTTAGCTTGATTATCATGTAAAGAATGTTATTTGAGAAGTTACAATGATTAAATATGATGAATGTATACCTGATTAGTGATTAGAGTAAAAGGTCTTGTACGATCATCGGAGGATATCACGATGTGGTGTGTTAGAGTACAAAGTGAAGTTGTGACTTGTGAGTGAACATTCCTTAAGGAATGGTGTTAAAACGTCTATGTGCGAAGTAGGCGTTGGTTTGCTCTGAGCAGTTTAGGAGCCCTGGAATATGAAATTTGTTATTATTTTTGTATTTACTTTTTGTAAATATGTGTAACAACTTTAATTTATGTTTCACTATGGTATTATTATTATAATTAATTTGTATGTTATGTAAAGGGAGTTTAGAAAAAGTGTTGTTATGTAGAAGGAATTTGTTTATTAATTATTTGTAAAATTATAAAGATGTTATAATTTTCAGGTTAGAAAATTGATTATTATTCTATGTATAATACATGTGAAGGTTATTTATGTATTTCTGTGTATTTGTTTATAATTATTGTTGATGTTTAATATGTTTTTGATAAGTTTCATTTGAATTTTCTCTAAATTTAATAATTTTAACACATGTAAAATTTTTATCTCAGATTTCAGAGTGATTGGTATCAAAAGTTTCTAAATTTTATCAGGATTGTTATTCTGAAGGTTGTTTGTTGAAATTTAAGGTATTAAAATTGTTATTAACTAATTTATAAAGTTTAGAATCAGCTGTAGATGTATTTAATAAGTCGGTGCTACGCTATTGGTGCATTTTTGGTTTTATATGTGCAGTAAGAACCAAATTTGGAAAATTTGGAATTTAGTCTGGTTTTAATGCTGAAAGAGGAAGCACGATTTACGTGTGAGCTGTGATTTTGAATTTGAATTGTTTTAAGAGCTATTTTTGAAAACTATGGGCGTAACCCTGAGTTGTTTACAAAAGTGTATTAAGGTTATGTTACCTTAACCAATTTTTAAAATATGTGAAAGTTTTTGTTCAAGTGTCTATTTATTTGTTTAATGAAAGCAATAAAGCTAATTTGACTTCAAGTTATTAATAGTGTTTAATTTAAAAGAATGAAACGTACCTGGAATTTCAATGTCAAATTGTATGGTGTGATTTCTACAGTTCCTGTAAAAGATAAGAACTAGAGTTCGTTAAACGCAATTTTGGATTGAATTAATAAAGCAAAATTACCAATCTACGTACCTGATCTGTTTAAAATATTTAAACACAAATTATTGAAGTGTTTCCTTGGATTTTCACAACTTGTAACTATCGAAGTTATAAGAGGTCAGCAACCTGTTGCAGCTGAGCATCTGTTCAGAAAGGGCTGATTATGCTACAGTAAGCAGTTTTTGAAGAAATCCAGATGAAAGGTCTGTTGACCAATAACATCATAAAGATAAGTCCATAATTGTTTAATACTTGTATTTGTGTGTTTTATTATTATAATTAAATAACTATCTTTGGCGAGGCCACGAAAGTTACCCTGAGATCTTGGTAATTTGTATATGCTGATGTGAGTTAAAAAATTAAGTTTTGTAGAGTGACGTATATTTCATTTTAATTGTATTATTGGCGCAACCAACGTAGAGTTAGTTATTTTCATTACTTATTAACTCTGCCTGCGACACTTGACGGGTGGATTGAGTAGCCAATTGTGCCGTTGCCGGTCCCAAGCCCGGGTAAAAGAGGAGGGTTGGCGGAACGGGTTAGCAGCCCATCCGCCGGAAAATAAATGTAAGCTCCTAGAACCAGAGAACAGCCTCGAAATCGGACGGATTTGATGACGACGAAAACTGCGCGAAAACGGAAAAAGCAAGAATGGAGAAAAAGAGTGATCAGGATAGGATGCTGGAATGTACGGTCTTGGAACAAGAAACAACAGGAAGTGATGTTGGAGTTGGATAGAAACAATATAGATATATGTTGTATTTCGGAGACAAAAAGGAAAGGTAAAGGAGTAATACCATATGAGGACTACACCTTAATCTACAGTGGTGTAGGAAAAGAAGAAAGAGGAAAAGAAGGAGTGGGGGTTTTAATTAAAAGAAAATACGAATCAGCAATCGACGATGTAATATATGTATCCGAAAGAATAGTAGCAGTGACCTTAAAAATGAATAACGGCATTTTGCATGTAATAAGTGTATATGCCCCAGAGGACTCAAAACCCAAGCAGGACACTGAAGATTTCTACGAAAAATTACAAGAATACATGAATTTAATACCAAAAGGACAATCGGTTTTATTGATGGGTGACCTAAACGCGAGGATAGGAAATGACACAATTCAAGGAGTAAAACAGCGATTTAATGAGGAAACAAAAAACAACAACGGCGATAGCTTAATTAACTTATGCGCGGATAACAATCTGAGAATAAACAATACATATTTTAACCACCAAATGAAATACAAGTATACATGGCAAAACAGTAGAAGGAGTAAATCAATTATTGACTACATAATTTCAAATGAACACATACATCCATCCCAGATACTGGATATCAGAACATTAAACGCAGCAGAAATAGATAGTGACCATAAGTTAGTGTTGGGTAAAATACGATTAGAGCTACAGAAAGCTAAAAGAAAAACACCCGAATACGTAGAGAAGCTCAAAATAGAGCTACTAGAGGATCCAAGCGTACAGGGATTGTATCAGACACGACTAGAGCAACATATATTACAGAACAAGATACAGGAAGAGGACGAAGTAGATGAAGCGTGGAATAAATTAAAGACAAATATATCGCAGGCTGCAAAGGAAGCATTAGGCTTCAAAAGAACCAATAAAGACAAACAGGCCAAGGTCAAAAAACCATGGTTTTGTATAGAAGTTAAAGAATTAGCGGATAAAGAAAAGAGCAGCATATAGAAGATATAAGTCAACACAGACGGATGAAGAGTGCGAAAACTATAAGAGGGTACGAAATGAAATCAACTCCAAAATAAGAGAAATAAAAGAAAATTATTGGGAAAAGTATACAAACGATCTGCAGAGAGACTTTTGCGGTCAACAAAAACAAATATGGAGAATGACACGTACACAAAAGAAAGAAGTGCAAGATTTTGTAGAAACAAATAAAATAAAAGAGGATATATGGGTCGAATACTTTAAAAATCTCTACGCAGAAAACGCGAGAGACGGAGGGCAGGACGACGAAAGAATAAGGACAGTACGCACCAGACTCGAAGTTGATGAGGAAGAAATATTGACAGCTTTACGAAAACTAAAAAATAGGAAATCGCCTGGCGAGGATGATATAACGAATGAAATGTTGAAATATGGAGGCCCTGTACTCTCACAAGAATTAGTTAAGATGATGCAGACTATATTCCAAAAAGCAACAATTCCACACTCCTGGAGAACTGGTATAATAATTCCCATATTTAAAAAGGGACAAAAACAAATTCCTAATAATTACAGAGGCATAAATCTGTTACAAAGTGCACTAAAACTTCTAACAAAAATTGTAACACAAAAACTAGCAGAAATTATAGAGATAAGGGACGAACAACACGGATTCAGGGTTGGAAGATCATGTAACGATGCCATATTTGTTATTAGACAAATAGCTGAAAAAGCATTAGAATTTAATACGCCTGCTTTCCTTTGCTTTGTGGACATTACTAAAGCATTTGACAATATTCAACTCTATCATGTACTAAAGATTCTAGCTAAATATAATGTTCCAGACAACATAGTTAACCTAATAGAGGATATATATAAGAATAACCAGAGCAGAGTTAGAACAAATGGTAAATTATCCAAAACAATTCCAGTAAACAAGGGCATTAGGCAAGGAGACTCATTAAGTCCGATGCTATTTAACATGATAATGAATGAAATAATTGAAGATATCAAGAATAGACAAGGCTACAGAATGGGAGATGCCGAAATTAGAATAATTTGTTACGCCGACGATGCAGCGCTAGCTGCTGACAACGAGGATGATCTACAGAGACTATTATTTCATTTCTCAAATAGCTGTAAGAGATTCGGATTAAACGTTGCCACTAACAAAACCAAATGCTTAACAATAAGTAGAGAACCTCTCCGATGTAAACTAGAACTAGACGGACAAATAATAGAACAAGTACACAGCTTCAACTACCTAGGGACAGAAATAACGAGTGACAGAAGATTGAATGATGAAGTGCAAAGACAAGCCAATAAAGCCTTGAGAATATCTGGATGCCTGAACGATTGCATATGGCGAAATAAATACTTAAGAACAGAACTAAAGGTAAGAGTATACAAATCAGTAGTAAGACCGGTACTGACATATGCCTCAGAAACACGTGCGGATACAGTTAAAACAAAGCAGATGCTGGAAACTGTGGAAATAAAGACACTTCGAAAAATAACAAACAAATCCCTAAGAGACCACATTCGAAGCGAAGATATTAGACAAGAGTGTAATATACAAAATATCGGAGAATGGGTAGAACGACGCAGAGATGAATGGAATCAGCACATATCAAGAATGAACGAGACTAGACAAGTAAAGATAGCAAGAGATAGAAGACCACGCGGGAAGCGCAGCCCCGGAAGACCAAACAAAAAGTGGAAAGATAATCTGGAATGAACAAGCTATTAGCTTAATAAGAAGAAGAAGAAGAAGAAGAAGACTTATTATAATACAACATTTAATTTTGAACTAGTCAGAGCAAGGGCAATTATATAATTTAATTAATACTTATTTTAAAATTAGATTACAAAGCAATATATTGTCTTGCAAATTTTCATTTTGGTTTTGTTAATGTCTGTTTATAATTCAAATTTTAAAATAATACATTGTAAATAAAAGCAATTAGTCCATCCTTTAAAAAATATAAAAGAGACATCTTTAACATAAAGCATAACATCGGTGCCGGTCAGAAGCCCGACAGCCACAATCCCGACGGCCGAAATCTCGACAGCCGAAATCCCGACAAGCCATAATCCCGACTAGCCGAAATACCGACCAGCAATAATCTCGACAAGCCGAAATACCGAGTTAGATGTTATGTTAATAGTGTAACTGAAATACAGAAACTAAAATACATAAGAAATGAGTTATACCTAAACATTTATTACATTAAAATTAAATTTAAGTATTACAGTAATTTTAAGAAAGTATTAAAAATGTACATTATGTGCAACACCACGTAGATAGTCCATAATTTCGTAATTATTACGATTACCTACAACACTTGAAATTCTCCTTTTTCTGTTAATCGAGCACAACTTCCGTTTTTGCAATTGTACACCGCGAACTATGCACTCTACTGCAATTTCGGCTGTCGGGATTTTGGCTTGTCCAGATATTGGCTTTCGGGATTTTGGTTTGTCGGGATTGTGACCTGTCGGGATTTCGGCTCTTGGGATTTCAGCTGTCGGGATATATACTGCTAGCTGCCCTTTTGTACCCCTTCATGTCCTTGCTAATTTCAAAAGCAGATACACCAATATTGACCTTTTCTTTCTACACTGAATCTTTCTAAAGATGCGTTTTATAACTTACATCTTCGATGTTTTTTAATTAATCATTTTGAGCAGTTACAAAACCATTTTGAATTAGTTGTGGTTGCAGTTTATCCTCTGAGATTTAGATAAATAATTTTTCTAGTAATTTTACTAAGCTGAAATTTGGTATCTCACTTATGTTAACAAATTTTACGCTGAATAACAATGGTCACTATTTGGCAATGTACTGTACAATATTTGTGGAAAAATGTAATTGTCTTATGAGCTTTTTATCAAAGGAATTCGTTTTAGAATAATACACTTTCATGTTGTAATAGATATTCTTACATATTGCTTTGAATTTAAGAAAGATAACTTTCTGATTAAAATACGTGAATGTGATTATCGAGTTTCGGTTAGCAAACTATGAAAACCATTTTGTAACATGCTGCCGAAATAACATTTCGCAAGTTTTTTTCTTGTTTCCTTTTTCTTAGCTTTCAACAATCCTCTCCTCTCCTCTTTTATAGATCTTCTCATCCTTTTTTAGATTGTGTTTCGTGGAACTGTTATGGCCAGCAACCACATGTCTTACCTGTGGCCTGTCAATATACCGTCTTGTTGTTCTTGGTCTCCAGTATGGGAGTCTCAGATCTTTTCTGGTAAAATCGGCGCTACACCATGGTTCAAATGCCATCCTACACATGAAAGATTGTCACATCGAGTTGTTGTTCTCCCAATGATTACAGCCCAACTTCTTATGGCGAACGTTGGTTGAATGTCACCTTCGGGCTCTTGTCGGTATGTTTGTGGCACATCAAAGGATGCTTCAAACGCACAACATTATTTTCCGACGTTGAATCCAATGCTTCACAATGTGTAGCACAAGCGTAGTAAAGAGTTTTGGTGAAATTTTATCTCCCCGGCTAACACCTTTTCCCATTTACGCTGCATTTGTCGACAGTTCCTAGTCAAGTTCGACACTCATAGTTGCGTTCTCATAGTTGTATTTAAATAGTCTGATGTGGGAAGAGTCTATTTGGGCGTGATTTAGTGGATTCAAGATGTCTCAGTGCTTGATAGAATTAAATGATTTGTGATAATCCACGAAAGCAAGATACAAAGAGACGTTATGTTCATATTGCTAGTGATAAAAAAAGTGCTTTTCAAAAGCTTGCTTGCTACATTGGCTGGTAGGAATCCAATTTACTGCTCAGGAGATTTATTGATACCTTGGTTAGCAGCTTGTATAGGTGCAATAGATGTTCTTAGAATATCATGTTTGTCTATTTCGGACATTTATTTCGAGTATTTTGTATTTGTGTGATTTTGGCTCTACCACTTGACAATTGAGATCTTAGCATTTTCATTTTTAACTTGTCTTCGATTGCTGCATTTGGGATTGTTTTAGATTTATATGCGTGTAAGCCTTCGTGTTCTTCCTAATTTCCTTTTTTATCGTTCTGCTTATTTGCTTTGTATTAATCGATGTCTCTGTCTACTGTTGTTCTCATGGTGATAATCTCTATGGTGTTTTGACTTCCTCTGGGCATACTTTCTTTGTTGCTTTTTGAACGCTACACGTTATCTTTTATGTAAATTCATTGTAAGTTTACACAATATATTAATTCCCATGACAACCTACATAAATATTCTTCTGTAATATTTTACATTTTTGTGTATTATTTTCCACTGTCCTATGTAGTATAAGTGAAAACAAATCTAAACAATCTATGAATTCACCAAGAATTTTATAAGATAAAGAAGTAGAACTTTGCTACAACTGTTGTATGCTATAAACATTTGGATATTGGAGGAATATGAGATTTGGTATTTAATACTTCAATATATACGGTTTATTGAGTTTTAACTTAATCATAAAGTTGATATAAGCTGAGGCTCTTTTATTAAACAGGCGGTATATTTTTTGCTTATCTACAAAAACGTTAAGCTTCGAGAAGCTTTTAAAGTTCTTGTATGAAAGAAAAAAAATTGATAAGTGTGAGACAGTTTTAGATTCTATTCGTCATAGTCTATTTTTATGCTAAATTGTGTTACATTTTCAAATATTTTCAAACCCTTAAATTTCCTAAGGAAACCCGGAAACAGCTGTAAGTGGCGCTCGGCTGTAATGGCTTTCCCACGCGTCACTTTTACTGCGATTTGCACAAGAAATGCAGAAAATCCGTTCGCTTTTCATGTTGCTTTGTACAACACAATATTTTTCGAAGATTTAATTTGCATGAAATTCCGTTAGCTTCATTCAATCTTATTTACTGGTAGGTGGAGTATTTTTACAAAGCATACAATAATTCAAAGAATGAAAGAAAAGCCATTAAATATTTAGTGAATAATTTTATAAGGTTTGTTTTTACTTTTACTTAAAAGGTATAACTGGTTTCAAGTTGTAGTAGAATGTAATTTTTATTTGGAACAAAGATCCAACGTAGCGTAGAAAATTAGTTTCTTCATGTTTCCAATTCATTATTTTTATTTGAATTTTGATGTGTGCTTATATTTTTAGTTGTAGGTGATTATGTCGTAAAATTTTATCAAATCCAACCGTTCAGTGTCGCGCAGGTAAGATATAGATGATGTTTATTAGTATTTCTTATAATTTTAAAGTAAATTTACGTTCCCAAATGAAGAAGCCAGGGGTTCTTGTAATTTTTATTCACATACCTCACGTACACCGAAAAAAATCGTTAATGGATTTTCATGGAGGTAATGCGCGGAAAAATAGATCAGAATTTAAAAACCTATTTTTCAAAAATCAAGTCAAATTTGGCGTGAGATGGTAGACTGATGCAAGGTCAGCAACATGTTTCTAGCTCACTGTCGCAACTGAAGTCGAAGGCCTTCTGTGAGTGTATAATTACTTGGTTTCATTCTTTCTTTGACCATTTATATGACAAGCTACTATGGTCTACGTATGGTAATATTTTAAGGAACACGCAAGCAAAAATCACGCTAAGATTGCCCTCTACGGGTGTTGTTTGATTTTTATATTTGGCGTTGTGGCTTAACGGGTGCGACATGTACGAAATGCTCTTAAAAATGAGATAAGAAATGCATTCTGCACACATTACTGTGAAAATGATGTCAAAGCCATCCTGCGAATGTTACATACTCCCAAAGATACTTTGCGACCCCTAAAAAGATATTAAAACCATGCCCGGCAGTGTTTCATATTATAAAATACACTCTCACACTCACACTAAGATGTAAAAATTCTAGGAAATATAATTGTTTGTACACTGTTTAGGTAAACGATGCGACAGTCACCTCCCTTTCCAAGCGTAGTTAAATTTTTTGTATTCTGTTCACTTCAATGATGTATGATGTTAAAACCACATCAGTGAAGTGTCGCCCCTCTAAACACTAATCATTTATGTAAATATCATTTTTACACCATATTTCGGTAAATGGTGTTGAAAATCATCCCATTTTGTCTCCTAAAATACACTTTCCTGGTCTATTTTGTATTTCCTAGTTAGGAGTATTCTGTAGAGACCAGGGCTCCGGAGTCGGTAAAAAACATTCAACTCCATCTCCGACTCCAACCCCTAATAATTTTAGTACTTCGACTCCAACCCCGACCCGACACCGACTCCGACTCCGACTCAGACTCAGACTCCGACTCAGACTCAGACTCCGACTCCGACTCCGACTCAAACTCCGATTCAGACTCAGACTCCGACTGAGACTCAGGTTCAGACTCAGACTCCTATTCCAACTCCGACATCGACCCCGACCCCGACTCAGACTCAGTCTCCGACTCCGACTCAGACTCCTATTGCGACTCCGATACCTATCACGAGCACGATCCTGACTCAGACTTAGACTCAGACTCAGACTCAGACTCCGATTCCAACTCCGACACCTACCCCGACTCAGACTCAGACTCAGACTCCGACTCCGACTCAGACTCCTATTCCAACTCCGACACCGACCCCGACTCCGACCCCGACCCCGACTCGGACTCAGACTCCGACTCAGACTCCGAGTCAGACCCAGACTCCGATTCCGATTCCGATTCCGACTCCGACACCTACCCCGACTCAGACTCAGACTCCGACTCCGACTCCATCAGGGGACTCCTATTTCGACTCCGACATCCGACCCCGCCACGCCCCGGACTTCATGACTCAGATCCGATTCCAATCTCCGACACCTACCCCGACTCAGCTCAGAACTCCGGGACTCAGATTTCTATTCCACTCCGACACCTACCCCGACCCCGACCGCCGACTCAGGCTCAAGACTGTTTCGACTCAGACTCCGATTCAGACTTCTATTGCCATTCCGACACCTACCCCGACCCCAACCCCGACCCCGACTCAAACTCAGACTTCGACTCAGACTCAGACTCAGACCCCGACTCTGATTCCGATTCCTACTCCGAAATCTACCCCGACTCGGACTCAGACTTCGACTCAGACTCAGACTCAGACCCCGACTCTGATTCCGATTCCTACTCCGAAATCTACCCCGACTCGGACTCAGACTCCGACTCCGACTCAGACTCCTATTCCGACTCCGGCACCGACCCCGACCACGACCCCGACTCAGACTCAGACTGAGACTCCGAATCAGACTCAGACTCAGACTTCGACTTCGATCCGATTCCGACTCCGACACCTACTCCCCGACTCAGACTCAGATCCCGACTCCGACTCAGACTCCTATTCCCACTCCGACACCTACTCCCCGACTCAGACTCAGATCCCGACTCCGACTCAGACTCCTATTCCCACTCCGACACCTACACCGATCCCGACCCCGTCTCAGACTCCGACTCCGACTCTGATTCCGCAGCCCTGGTAGAAACAATCCTTATGAGTATCTTCTTTCCTATGCCTGTGTGGCGGGGTTTCTATTGGCGGAGGCATAGAGAATCTACAGCTTAACGTGGGCTCCGAACCATGGGAAGTGTAAACACTTCTGCGCCAGAGAAAACTGACTAGGCAGAATACCTCGCTGGTCCGCTATTGCCTAGTGAGGGCGAACGCTCATAAAAAAAGCGTTGCTCCGGCACTGGGGATCGAACCCCAGATCTAACGTGTTGAGCTCTAGCCCATGACCGCTACACACATTATCCATAATAACTTTTGTTATTGAAGTGCAGCCGTTTATTTGTTTTAGGTTTCGAAATATTTTATGTTCTGAAACAAGTTCCATTCTCGGCGCTACTCGCTTACTCGACAGTCATAAGTCCATATTAACCACTTTTACTTCCCAATTTTTAATGCAACTTGCCGATTCGCTTACTTCTTATAGGATTTTAAATCATTTTCTAGGGTGTTTTTAATAAAAGTGCCTTAAATTTATGGGTTGCAATATATTCACACAAATTTACCTTCACGATTTTTCCAGGTTTACAATTCACTCTATTTATAAAAATTTAAAAAAATAATAGTACGAATATACTAAACAGTTGAACAATAATAATTACAAGACAAACGTAGATACCTGCATATAATTTTTGATGGAGATTTATTGCAATAACTTTATGTTTCGGTGAGTTGTATTCATTATTTTTATTGAACTTCCTGAAATCTGAAATTTTCAGGTATGATCGAACTTATGCACAAAGTTTACGTATAGAAATCTACAATTTAACTGTTAGTTGCTACAGACAATTATGATCAAATATTTTAAAATAAAATGCAAGAGAAACGTTTTATTGTGTCATTTTGTATGCTTCCGGCAATAGAACGAGTCGCTTCGGTGTGAATTGAATAGGTTGATACACGTTTCAAAGCTCGTAAAAGTTTTAAAACCCTTTATAAATGTAAATGAGAAATTTATAACATTCTGCCATGTTTCTATTCCTAATACATATAAAACAAATCTCAATATGCAGTTTCGATTTGAATGAGAAATATCACGAAATCGAGATGCATACAGCGGGAATATTAAGAAGAATGACACCCACGAACCCGGATGCACCTACTTTCAAAAATTTTCTATTTATTTTAACTAGACATGTACTTTATAGTTGTCCTAGCATCGACTGCTGCAAATGTGGCCTAATTTTGAGAAGAACCCGAACGTAATATTGATGAAGCATCCTGCCCGAAAAGTATTTTTTTTGGTAAATTTAAATTTTACTGGAAAATGTGTTACATGTATACCAGAAAAATGATGGAGAAATAGCGATATGTATTATTAGGACAACGATTTCTTAAAAATTCCATATGTGATTAATAAGGTCGTGATCTGGACAAATGAGCTTATTTGCATTCATTTTTAAGGTTTAACTATGGTGATGGGGATTTACACCCGTTTATCTATACGGAACGTGATAAGAATACTTAAATAGAACGATAGCGCTTATTGAAAAGTCTGCTTATAGTAAATTTCAAATGTGTGGACTTCCAACATATAAAATTAGCTTGTTGTGAAATTGTACTAAGTTGATAAATTTATTAAAAAATTCATTTGCACTAAATCGAGTAATTAATGTAATTATTAATAAGGAGAAATAAATTAGTAATCATTATAGTAATTACATTTCTTATAAAGGGCCTAAGCATAGTAACTAGAGGTCTGGGTAGGTGAGTGGTTTTTCTGCGTGCAGCCAAGGTCACAGAGAAATTCGGGACGTTCGGGCGTGAGTTCGATACTGATTTCTCTTAGGTAGGTCAGTGTAAGTTAGATTAAGTTCAGCCAAGGCTTCAGTGCCTTAAGCCTACGAACAAAATAAAACTACTCCATATACCAGTGTTCAAGGCTTCAGCATTCTTGAACCCTCATCGGTAAAATATTACGAAAAAAGGGGGAATGTTGCTCACTGGCACCCGTAATAAAGACGATCTCCCTTTCATATGAAAAAAATTACAATATTATTACATAAGTTGTTGAAGCAACACCAAGGGCACACTTCAAACATAAACTTTAAAAGAACTTTTATCGCAGGGTTTATAATATAAATTTTGGTAACTGCTGAATAACTTTTAAATTCTTGCGCTGGTTAACTGAACAAGGCGAAGGATACAAGGTAGTAAACATGAATATATAAAATATGGATGCAACTAAGAAATAAATGAAATGTTATCGAATTATCTAAGTTTTTTTTATTAGACGTTAAACAACTGTAACAATTAAATGACAAAGTTATATGAATTAAATAGTAAGGTCTAATTTAACAAAGCACTTTTAATTAGAATGGAACGCCTGCCTGTTGATTTTAAACTTCAAATCGAAAGTCCATCACTTGTTGCTTTTTTCTAAGCTCCTCGAAGAAAAGCTTTGGACTGAGTATCTTCGTATTCGTAAAATCGTTTCACAAGGTAATTAACCCAAATATTATTTACTGTTTATTACTTCAGATGTTCAAATATACCAATAAACTTATAAATACGTTGCACCTTCATATTTTCTTTTCAAATTGTTAATCCCAAACTTGCTTCACTTTTCAAATTGTTGTTGATTCGATGTTACTAGTTTGTTTCAATTTATTTTAAATTAAATTTGATTGCTATTCCAGTTACAATTCCAGAATATAATGCGAATATCTCCCAAATAATTAACAGGTATAAAACTTTGGTCCAACTTGCAAATGATTCCTACCCTTGAAGTTTGTCGACGTTTTGAACGTCAAACGCAGATACAAACAAAACTTGTCGAAAAAATCAACTGACGCTACTTTAATATTCCGCCCCATACTCTTGATTTTCGGCTAAATTACCGAATTTTATCCATTTTTCATAAAGATAAGTAACAAATAACGCTGATTTGAACCGTAACACTTAATAACACAGTTTTATTTAAACAGGATATAATAAACACACCAAAGTACAATTTCAATTGACTCGCCATATGAGCGTCTGTTCACATTGAGATTTTCATGGAAAGTCCCCGTTGTTTTTCTCTCTCTTTTTTAACAAGTAACCATGGCGACATAATACAAACAAAACGAAGTACATTTTACAAAGAATATGTAACTTCTTCAACTAATGGGAAAGCAGAAGGAAATTAACACAAATTATCCAAATCCTAACTATTTAAATAACTTTTTGAAGAGATCATTTATATAAAAATTTAAATCACAGTCGTTTTCCTTATTTAAAAAGGAATGTTTTGACACCTCACACGGGTTAACAATTATTTTTCTTAACAAAACTTATATTCATTTTAAACATAAATCACCTTAAATTAATAATATTTCAATTAATGATTATCAAAATCATATTAAAATGTGCTTCAAACCTATATCCAACTATTACTCAGAAAAAACTTACAATTGCAAGGTTCATTTTCCTCCAAAATTACATGTTAGTTGACAGTTGTCGAACATAATACACAAATCTCATATCTTAATGTTTTCCAGGTGAAAACCCCACAGTTAAACTTGATAAATACCTGTAATACCTTCATACAATTATTACCACTACGAACAAGCAAAACGCAGCAGAGCATTCAAAGACTAGACACCAGATCAACCCAAACAAAATCAACTGAGATGACAAAGACTAATTGGACATGACCTCTATTTTGTTTTAACAATTTATTTTTCAGGTTTAAAGCTTAAAATAGCTCTAATTTATCTAAATAAGTTAATTTTCTATTAGATTATCTAAATTAAGGTTCATATAACACAGGAATATTATACGACATACTCCGCTCAGCTGTACTAGTTACAACACATTTAATTATTTTTAATAATAAATCAATCAATTGAAATTCGGCCAAGGACTTTTAAGTGGTTCATTTATTTTCGATTCAGGCACTCTACGCACAATTAAAGGGCTTGAGTTTTTGTCAGCTTTGTTGGCAATTTACATTTCGTTTTATTTCAGTGGATATACATAGTTATGAAAAATAGTAATTCCACAAAGGAACTATTTTCAAAGTCGAAAATGAATTTTGAATCAAGGATGTTACAGAAAGAAGATACGGCATTCACACGTTGTGATGAAACTACTTAGGGACACCAACTATACTGAATACAATGCACATTACTGATTTTCTTTCTTGTAAAACTCTAGCATCCATTTGCCACACAATGTACGATTTTATTGCCAGAAAATTATAAAATTAAACTTATTAATAGCTAAAGTATTTATAAATTCGGTTGGTGACGTGGGACACCAGTTGTATTGTGGTTTGGGGTCACAATGTTGTATAGCCGGTAGCGTGTATTGCCGTATCCACTCCCTGTAACAGAGTTAAATACAGAACTTACTGACCGAGATCTACTACCCGTACAAGATAAATATTTCAGTTCAATTTAATTCGTTTAAAATTACAAATTTCGAACCCTTTTCAGTCGGATATGTGGTCTCGTAAATAATTTAAAGGGTATTTAATCCTTAAGTTGGGACACCGATAGCAATGCGATTCAGTTTGAATCAACTAACGATTTTTATATCAAACGTAGTAAACATTTTAAATGGCCGAAATTATGTCATTCATATCTGATCCATGACGTAACAAAGAAAATGCATTTAAGTTGTCTTTTTTATTATTAATCTGCAACATCCCATTGTTGGACAACCTCATAATGTATTTCATTGAAATTTATAAATTTGTAGTAGGCGAATTTGGTGTTGGAAATTTTATATCCCGTTCTTTGGATCATATTTTCCAGCTAATCTAAATGCTCTTCGCTTCCAAGACGGAAGGATCTCAGTTAACATGAAGATTCAAGTTCAGGTTCCCAACTCTACATTAATTTGCATCTCAAATTAGAGTCTGTTCATTCGTTTCGTCGTATGTCTTCCAAATGGCTTCTAATTAATGTTTCTATTAATAACAACTTAACAAAGTTTTAAGCGTACATACAGTAAAACAATAACCGGTTTTATCTAATCATTTAATATACGATTGTATTATTTTAACAGTATCTATTTTATATAAAAACCTAATAATTTAAGCAATATGCAGCCTCACTTTTAGGCATACTATTAGGTGCAATGGATGTCACGAGAGTTAAAATAAGGCTTATATTAGATATTGCATAAATGCAGGGTGTTAATGAATTGCAGGGACAAACTTCTAGGGTTTAAAGTATACATGAAAACAAACAGTTTTTGTTAATAAATGCATGGTCAAACGTGTTTCCTTTCAGGGATAGAGCTTCTCAAAGATTCTTTAAGAAGCGCCTAAATGTAGGCAACTCAATTTACTACCTACTATTTGTTTCCATAACGACGGAAATTAATACAGAATAAATGAAGCCCTCTTTCCCACTTTT